>JABASM010001903.1:1119-12605 GCA_019776545.1 Brachystomella parvula | reverse complement strand
CAACCAATCAGAATTGAGTGTTTTCAAATCTCTTGCAAAAATTTCATAGCTGACTTTTCCAATCTCCCATTTTAATATGTCACAGTCTAGGAGCCGAGTAGCCGTACCCTCAAGCAAAAATCCTAAGGGTTACTTAAAAAAAAATTCAAAATCAAAGGCATACAAAGAAAGATGTTAGAAAATGGGTGCCAATGAAAGTAGAAAAAATTTTCTTGCCGAAATACAACCACCTGTGCCTCCAAATGGCAGCAGTCCTAGGAATCTTCAATTTTTTCCTAGTTTAAAACTAACAAGCTAACTGATTTTTTCGAATCTTTTGACTTCAGGGTTCACCATTTAAAATTTAAAAAACCCGGTTAGCAGAAATGTATACGTGAATATTTTGGAAACCCACGCCCTCATCCGGAAACTTGGCCTGAAAACAAAAGATTTTTATCACGATTTGAAAAATTAGAAATTTCTATTTTTCAAATTTAAAATCAGATTTTTTTTACATTTTATTGCTGCAGAAGCCAAATAATCCGAAATATACAATCGTTTTACTCCAGGCCAGGGTTAAATAGGAATAAGTTCATGCGTGCTAAAGTCCTCTTCGATTTATTATTTTTTTAAAAATCTGACTTTTTCAGGAGGCTTTGAGGATGAGCGATTTTGAGAAATTCGAGTTGAAACTCCGCAGAATTCAAAATTAGAATTTTTTTTTTGTGTGTTATTTGAGTTGATGGAATGTTTTGAAGTTTCAAAAAATTTGTGTTTGAAGAATGTAAAATAGCATTTAATTTGTCAAGCAATTTTTAGGTACTTTACCCGCTTTAAAAGGTGATAAAGCTGTCATGTAATTAGGCGTTGCACGGCGTGTTGAAGTTTATGAAAAGTGAGGAGGAGCCAATGTTGGATGGATCTTGAAATTAGTGAGGCATTAACGAAGAAGCTGGAAAAAGGAAAGGAGAAAATAAAAAGTAGGAGAAAGGTAATTTAGGGAGACGGGCTAGATTAATTTATACGTGAATTCTGTGGTGAATATGAGGCCTGAGGAACTTATTTACACCGTCTAAGCTCATCCGCTCTCCTTCCGGGATTCCGATGGAGAAGATTA
Source organism: Brachystomella parvula (assembly GCA_019776545.1). Taxonomy (NCBI): domain Eukaryota; kingdom Metazoa; phylum Arthropoda; class Collembola; order Poduromorpha; family Brachystomellidae; genus Brachystomella; species Brachystomella parvula. Next base: position 11,509 of record JABASM010001903.1, on the reverse strand, counting down.
AGAAACTAAAAAGAAGAAAAGAAGTTTTTCTTTGGAATTAAGAAAAGAATACACCTCAGTCAAGAAAAAGTCTTTGTGGAGGGAAGACTTGGAACTTTTAATTTCCTCGTTACTTAAGCAATGTCTACAGGCCTACCCCGCCTTCAACCCAAATTTCCAAGGCAAAACTTCAAGCTCAACATTTTTACCTTATTTTTTTTTTCTTTAAGGATTTTCCGTAGTATTGCGCATAAGAAGTTTATGCTAACAACAAGGGAGTTAAAGAGAGAAAGAGAGCTTTTCACTTCTGCATTAAATGAAGATGGATGAGTTTTTTGGGTGAAAGGGAGGTTAAAATAAAGAAGAAAGGAGGCTATTCGCTCGTGGTCGGCTCAAAAAAAGAAGATGAGAAGAAAAACGAAGAAGAAGAAAGTAGGGAAATCTCTTAAGTTATTCGGAAAGAGAAAACTACTTGAAAGGATTCTCTTTTCACTTTACTTTTTAGCACCCAGGGGCTTTTTCTTGGGCCGAGGGTGAATTGATTCAAGTGAAAAATGGTTAGCCACTCACTTTCTCCTACACCCTTTTGTCTCCTAATCCTTCTCCAAGCGTTCCTTGTCCTCCTACTTTATTTACACAGAAAAAAATAACAACACGGACTCCAGCTTAGTAACAGGGACATAATTGATTTTCTTTTATTTCTTCACAAAAAAAAAAAAAATTATCCAGAAATCCTTCTGTCATGTACGTTTAAGGTTGACAATTTCCACGACTGGAGCACGCAAGGCAAACCACAAAATCGTGTCTCATTAGGAGTGCTTCCGCCTTTGTATCAAGATTTAGAAATTTACATTCTCATAACGAGCTTGAAAAAATGAGCACATCAATTTTAGGAAAAAAAATATGTTTGTCCGTACTCAGCCACATATTTCTCATCTCGAGCTTTTCTGGGCTTGGTGCATGAAGAAACTCTTGAATATAATTTCGAGGGATTTTTTGAAGAAAAAAATACTCCAAAATGCCTTATTCAAGAAGAAGCGAGTGAGTTTGAGTGAAATAGAGCTAAGAGAAAGTTGACTTAAAACACGTGTCGTTGAAATTAGGATGAAGGAAATGGAAAAAGCTCGTCGCCTGGATTTGACACTTTCAGACTGTCCCGTAAATTAAAATTTGGATTCTTGGAAAAAAAAGGTGACATAATTTGAGAGTTTTTGAGTAAATGAAGTGGGGGGAGTTGAAGCGTGTGTTAAGTTGAGAAAAAATTTTCCTCACTTGTGTTGGCAAGGAATCGATAGACAGGACCCATGGAGAGAGAGCCACTCTACTTTCACTTCCATCTTCACTCTCCTCAACCTCAGAGTGTCAATCACGGGAACTGGTGCCATGAGTCAGGGTCTCCTGATTATCTTTTCAGTCTCGAGAGCTCGTTAGGGCCGACAAGTTTTCAGAAGTGAAAGAAGATCAAGGTAAAAGGCGGGGCACCGGGACAGGCTCGCCCGAAAAAAAAAACGCTGCTAATAATGACAACATTTTCTCCCGTCCAATTTTCTCCATTCTTTAATTATTTACAGGCTTTGAAAAAAGCAATGTATCTGTAAAAATCTGGAAAAAATTCTGGAAATGTGGGCCAAATTTTTCTGTCTACCAAAATTGTTTGATCGTTTTAAAAACAATCTCATTTTTTTTAAACAAGGGCTACATCCTAGTAAAGGGCTTATGCTAGTAAAGTACCTCTATACGTGAACTATATATGGGATATTACTCACAAAGGGTTTTTATAGAAACAATTTTGGGAGGAAATGGTACGGAGTAATCTTGGAGGCTTTTTCTCGTATTGAAGGTGACAACTCCATTTTTCACCCCCGCCAGTTCCACCGCTGAGGATGCCTACTCCATTTCTCTTCATATTATTTTCTAGCTTTAGTTTTAGATTGACTAGACGAGAACGAAAGCAGGAGCCGGAATTCAGTTAAATACGCTCAATAAGTTAGAGTGACTCAAAGAAACAAGGAAAAAGAAAGTTAAATTATGAGGGAAGGAAGGAGGTCAGTCGTATATGGCTGAGGTAGGTATACTTGGCTCCATGTTTTACAAGACGAGCTCGGCTCTGATTGGCCAATAAATTTCGTACATAAAAAGTTAAGCCTTAAGGACTTTACTTTTTGGGCTATGTGCTTTTAGGAAAAGTCGGAACCTCCTTTCCGTAAGAGTCTAATTAAATTCTGCGTTAAGCCTTCCTTATGACCAAATAAACTATGCAAATGTAGAAACTTTTCCTTCCATCATACCAATAACTTTTCCTCCCCACTTCCTCACACGTTATCCTCACAACGCTATTTTCTCGGCAAGATTTTTATAGACGACGCATGCAGCAAGGCTTCCCAAAAACAACCACCACACCCATCCAGTTCCCAAAACCAGGCAAAAAAAAACGATTTTGAAACTCCGGTAGCGAAAATAGGTTAAAAATAACAAATATTTCTAGTTTCAAAAATTCAAGAACAAAAAGAAAGATGGAAAAATCAGCAAAAAGTTTAATAAAACTCAGAATTTTTTTTTCGGCTTGCCGTTTGATGTGTAAAGCAGAGAGGCTTTTAGATTCAATCCCTACTGTCCAGCATCTTGGAAAAAAAGTGTGTGCGTGGGTGGAGGTTGAAAGAAAAGTAGGAAAAGGTTATTATAAGATTAATTGAAATAGGTTTTGGACAGGAAACGTCGTCAGAAAGTTGGTTGGAAGGAAGTGAAAGTTGGATTTCCTCTGAAATTTTTCAGTGAAAGTAGAACTATAACTTCGTTCCCGCCCTCCTACTCTTTTTACAGAGTTAATTTCTATACACACATGAGTTATAATGTTAACCGAAGCACTCAAACTTTGGAAACCGAGGAAACCACCGCATCCAACCTTTCTGCGGGTTAGGGGATATATGGGAAAAGTTGAGAAACTAGGTCTTATGTTTCTCTTAGCTTAAATCGAGTGAAAGTTAAGAGAAACTAAGAACTGTAAGAAGAAGGAGAACAAGTTCATAGAATTTTCGGTTTTCATTAATAGAGCAGAGATTTAATTTCAGTTGTTATCAAGCTTACACACTTTGTACCCTTATTTCTGTTTCTTAACTCCAGACGAAGCATTCCCGGTCAACAGGCCATTTTCTCTTTATCGCACGGATTAAAATAAAAAATTCTAAATTTTACTCAAAATAAGCATTTCTAAATAAATTCCTGCAAAGACAACGAATTTCCTAATAGCACTCACTCAGAAAATCAACGTTGCTGGATCATCCCTGCCGCTGAGAAGGAAAAATTAACGGGTGATCAATAAAAAAAAGCTACAACCGCAAACTGCCTTTTAAATGCCTAAAGTTCATTTTTTTGCAAATTTCAAAAACACCATCGTATTCCACGCTAAATTTTATGTTAGATAGGGTCCCCCGTCAATTCAGTTTGGGAAACATCCTGCGTTCCTACTCGATTGAACAAAAATCACTTTGAACGCTTTATGAGAAAAATTGGCCAGAGCAGAAATTCATCATCTTGTCCTAATCTGTGATTGTAAATTTTTTTTTAGTCCAGTGGTGTGTTGTCAAGTTTTCTTTGCATAGGGTTGATTTAAGACACACAGTTGAGAAAAAATTACAAATTCCCGATTTGGACAGCAGGATGGATTTCTACTCCGGCAGATTTTTCTAATGAGGCTTCCAAAGCGGTTTTGGAGGCCTCTGGGTTCAATCCAGCAGGCACGCAGGATATTTCCCGACGGGGGACCCTATCTAGCGTAAAATTTAGCGTAGAATACGATAGTGTCTTTGAAATTTGCAAAAAAAAAATCAACTTGAGGCATTTAAACGGCAATTTACAGTTGTAGCTTTTTTTTTATTGATCACCCGTTAAGCCCTGAAAAAACATCAGTTTACAAAAGTATTCTAATTTCTTGATTTTCGGCGGCTCATTCAAACCAGGTAAAAGCTAACACTATCCACGGTCTACCAAAAATGACCACAAAATACGATTTCTTGATCCTGAAAAAAAATGCTTGGAAAAATTTAAAGTCCAACCGGCGTTTATAGTACTGGTCAGTCAGTTTCCCACATCCTTAATAAGTTCTGCAAAAAATAAATTAAACTTTTACTACTTTCAATACATTTCAGGAGTTGTAAAACGCACTTTCGCCTTTCGGCAGAAAATTATTTCTTGCCCGCTCAAAAAGCTGATGAGGTTCTGCCTGGTTACCCTCTAGCCCCGCTTTTCTCTTTTATTAGAATGACCCTCTATTTATTTAAAAGCCTTTTTCACCATCTGCTCCACTCAACTTTTAAAAGTTGGAGAAAAGTTTTTGTTAATTTTAGCTAAAGCGACTCCTCCTCCCTTTCCTCTCTTTCCTTGAGTAGTGTCAGAGGAATCTTTTGGAGGATTTCTTAAGAGTCCTTATGGACCTAGCCTAGTGAAACAGAGGAGGAGAAACTGCTCATCTCCTTTCCCTTACTTTCAAGGGACCAAGCTCATGGATTGTTACGGACGTTTTTATGACTTTCACCCAGAAAAAAAGTATCATTTCCTTTAGCATCTCCACTACACATTTGGAGTGAAAGGAGGGTAGTAGGGAAAAGACTTTGTATCAGATCAGCGGAAGGAGGAGGTAGAGGGGAGCCAGGGAAAACTGCCGCCAGAGAAATACATAAAAAAGAAAGACTACTTTTCCTCAGCGGCACTACCACTAGAGTTTAGTCTCAAGTCTCAGCTTTCAACTTCTTTTTTTTTTTTTACTTTCTCCGACTACTCTTTTCAAAAAAGGGAGAAGGTGGAGGAAGAGAAAGATAAGAAGGGAAAAGAAGATTTTTTTTTCTTACATTACGTAAAGGATGGAGAAAGAAGTGAGGAGCATCCTCCCTCTTAAAAATAATCGGGAACGGCGGCGGAAGCAGCTGTGTAACCTGGGAAAATAATCTGGGGAATGAGAATAGGTCTCAAAGTAAAGAAAATTCTCAGGCTCGTCTTCCGTCGTAAAATGAAGTTGAATTAAAATAGAAATTTATGATAATTAGTCTTTCGCAAAATATCATTTTGATAAGGACAGAGTTTTAGTAAATTCTTTTCTTGTTTTCAGAAATATTCTGAGCTTTCAGAAAAGCTAGATTTCCTTATGTCGAAAATAACTTTCCAATTATTTTCGGATTATTTTCGCTAAGCTTAATCCTCCCACCTGCCAATCAAAAACTAATTCATGAGAGGCTAAAATATATTCAGCAGAGAATCCTAGGAGAGTAACAAGTAATTAAACGTCTGAAAATTCCCAGGATTAATTTTACCTTTAAAATTATCCAAAGTTATTCTGATATGCAATTCGCATCAGTAATTAGGTGTACATAAATTGCATGTCGCAAATTTTTTTGAGAGAAAAAAGGTTCTTGAGCTAATGAGGTCCTCGAAGCTTTTTGAAAAACTTTCCTATTCAGCCTGAATGACAAGGACGAGAATCTCGGGTATAATGAAATATATTAAAAAATATGGAGGTAGAGATTCCACTGTTGAAATCAGTAGCAGCAGCAGGGGACAGGTATTCTTCCTCGAATTCCTATTCAGTATTCAGATTTATTAATAGCGCGAGCGCTATTCATGCGAATGCAATGTCCGTCCGGCCGTCCGGCCGTCCGTCCGAGCCCGTGGATCTCAGCAACGGTTGGTCCGATTGACGATTTTTGGTATGAGAGTTCCTTAGGGTCCCTAGTTGTTCACTATTAAATATCTAAGCAATTGGTCAATTTTTTTTTTTTTAATTTTTTTTTTTAATTTTTTTTTTTTTGATTTTAAAAAAAATTTATTTTTTTTTTTTTTAAATTTTTAAATTTTAAATTTTGTTTTATTTACGGTATTACCCCATATGCACCCGGTATACTCGGTTTACCCCCATATACACCCGGTATACCCGGTACACTCGCGCTATTCCATACATCCGTCTTGCACGGTTTATTTATTTTTTTTTTTTAGAAGGTATAGAAAAGCAGAGGAGATGATTATTTCCTCCTCTGTTTATTGTGAAGGTAAAACAAAAGGAGCCTGGAGACAGTGGGGGTCTTCCATTTAATTAAAACAGGTTTTTCCCTAAAAAAAATGTTATTCCAATTTTCGCTTTTTGTTCATTGGAAACTATAGTTTTGTAGCTGTGATGCTGGGAGCTGCAGCTCAAACTTTTCCTTCTGTAATTGACTCCTCGTTACTGGAGCATAAGGGAAAAAAATAAGGAAGTTGGGCTTACAGAAAAATTGCAGACGTCAGTGAATAGAGAGTCGATGGAGCCTCTAAATCAATTGTACGTACTCAGTCCTATGAAGTTGTAGACTGACTCCAGACTCCGACTCCATTAGGCTACCTCCTTCCTCCTCCTTCAGAGAGAGAGAGGAGCAAATTTAGAGTGACGTAATCTATATGTCCTGACATGTACTTTCTCTTTCTGACTTCTGTAAGGAGGAAGAAAGGGCAAAATGCAAAAGTTTAGGAAATCTTATCTCCTCACGCTAAAAACTATTTGAGTAAGCAGACCTCATGCTCCGTCTTCCAATTTCTCAGGAAAGAAGAATTGACGTGTAAGAAAGTGAGTGAAAGCAGAGAAACTTGTCAACTTGTCAAACTATTCATTTCCTTTAACAAGATTCCTTTTTTTTCTTACCCCCTTAGATTTCCGCTCCTAACACTTTTTAAGTATTTATTCAGGTTCGAATAGGCAAATTAGACTCAGGACCTTCAAAAATTCTTAGATGTCTAACAAATTGACAATTTGTAAAATCTTTACTAAACTTAATTATACAGTGTTTTCCAGGTAAAGTTCCTTGGGGAAAGTTTTTCCCTTTTTGAAATTCGCTCTTTCATTTTTTCTAGAAAATTTTTAAACGATTTCAATTAGTTTAGCTTCAATCATCCATTAAAAAAGTCGTTCTACTAAAATAGGAATGAGTACCGGTTTGTTAAATTTAAAAAAATTGTGGGACTTTCCCCCGAGAAAAAAAATTCCTAAGGGATGAGGTTTTAAGATTCTGAATTTTAGAAAGAAAAGCAACTTCCAAGGATTCAAAGGTTTTAAAATATTAATTGCAAGCAAATAGAAGGTGGAAAGAGGAATCGGAAAGAAGTAAAAAAGAGGAGAACAAAAAATTCCTTGCAAAAAAAAAAAAAAAAAAAAAATGAAGAAAGATGAAGCAGTTACATTTAACAAACACCTGTCCAAATACTACTCAGCCCAGGAAACTACAGAGCCTTTTCCTTGTAATTTATTTCCTTGATTATTATTGTGTTAACTTTCTCGAGAGAAGAAATTTTCTTACGAAAAAAGATGTATTTTCCCCTCCTGTCGAGAGACAGTAGGAAGAGCTCTCAACATTAAAATCACGAGTTTTTCTTTCTTTTTAGAGGAGAAAGTGAGAGTGAAAAAAAAAAATGTAAAACTTCTTCTCTTTTCCCTTCCATATGGATCCAACTTTCTCCATTGGGAAAGGAAAGTTTTCTCGCTTCAAGAAATTCCTGAATTATGGAATGGGAGACAATAATATCCGAATCGATAGTTTCTATTTTGTTCTACTTCGTTAGGCAGAGAGCGGGTTGGGAGGAGTAGAAGAGTAAGTTGGAGAAATTGAGAATGTGTAGTTCTCTTTCTCTCCTTTCTACTTTCTTCCATCTAAATTCAAACGGATATCGACTCTCAAATTTCTATGCCAGAAAAGAAACTGAGTCTCTATATGAAGCTCCATAGTTTCACTAACTGAGTATCTTCCCATTTTATAGTATAGGACAATGCATTGGATTTATTTTTACCCCATTCTACATTTATGCTAGCACGACCACGTCCCTTGTCATCATCTCCTTCTATAATATACATAACCCTTATACTCTGAGCGGAAATTTTTATTGAAGTAAGTACTTTCCTTTTGTTTGGTCTACTCTTCTGTCTGGTGGTGGGCTGTGTTCTATTGGGTGACGAAGTGGGCAGAACATCCGCTTACCCAATATTACTTCCAATGAAATAAGATTACATTCAAGAATCATGTCAGCTTATACACATCTCCTTCAGCATGTGACAAAGTATTATTAAGCTTGTTTTGGCTGCTAGGGAGTTCAAGCAATAGCTTTATTCAAAGACTTAGCACAATAATGCCACTGGCCTATTCTCCTCAGTTTAATACTTACCCAGATTCTTAATACTCAGCAGAGCTGTTTAGTTTCTCATGCTTTCCTTCCCAGTCAAGGAGAGTATAGCGAAAGCCTGCAAGGCTCCATTTCATAAATCCAGTCAGTAGTGCTTTGTACTGTTTTTAACAACCTCCCTTCCCCCCTCCCTCCGGCCTGTTTAACTAAATCATAAAGAGCTTCCTTAGTAACTGTGGACAAAATCGAAAACAAAATGGACAAAATGGAAAACAAAATGGACAAAATGAGGAAAAAAATAACCAAGTTATCGTTTAATGATTTAAACTTTTTTATAGTAGTTTCGATTTGGCCATTAGAAAGCATCTTCAAAATTATGAATTAATAAGCTGCTTGCGGGCTGGATTCCCTTGTAAGAAAACAGCAGCTGCGGACTCAAAAAAAAAATTTAAGCGGTTGTTCATGTTACTCCGTTTTAAAATTAAGCGGCAACGACAAACAATTGCCACTGTGCTCTTTAATTCACTGATTCAGTGCACTTTGTTTTAGCGAGTGTTTTTCGCTGATTATTCTCTAAATTTTTTTGAAATTATTTGCAATTAGAGGTTTTTATTGGGGATTTTAAATATTGGAGTATAGCGGATTCAGTTTTTTTTCTTTTTTTCAAAATTTTTGGCTGTGTATGCTTGTTAGTAATTGCGTACATGTTTCCGGTGGTCGACGGCGTTTTAGGTCATAGCACTAGGACTGGGTACAAGTTGCTATAAGCTCGAAGGGTTTATAGCTGACTGCTTCACGCTTTCCGCTAGTTTTCTTATATTAAATCCATAAACTTGGAAAATTAAGAAAAAAAACTTGGCTAATAGCCACTCTAAAAGAAAGATAAGAGAATGGGTTGGGAAGTTTATTCTTTAAAAAATATTTTATGGCCATGAAATTTAGAATAATTGGATTGATGATAGTTTATTCATTTTTTCATTCTTTTGTAATCAAGGCGAGAAAGTATACTTTGAAGGGTAAAGAAATTCTCCTCGTGCTCTCATATTAAAAATACTCGAGTATTATTAATAGCGCGAGCGCTATTCATGCGAATGCAATGCCCGTCCGTCCGTCCGTCCGGATCTATAGATCTCAGCAACGGTTAGTCGGATTGACTTGATTTTTTGGTATGAGAGTTCCTTAGGGTCCCTAGTAGTTCACTATTATGTTTAAAAGTGGTAAATCAAGTTTTGAAAATTTTAGAATTTTTGGCCCATATGTTTATATGGGCTTATAGTGCATATGTGTGTTTTACACACCCGTTTACACCCGGTATACCCCTGCTTACACCCGGTATACCCCTGTTTACACCCGGTATACCCCCGTTTACACCCGGTATACCCCCGTTTACACCCGGTATACCCCCGTTTACACCCGGTTTACCCGGTTCACGCTATTTCGTACATCCGTCTTGGACGGTTTATTAATAGCGCGAGCGCTATTCATGCGAATGCAATGTCCGTCCGGCCGGCCGTCCGGACCTATAGATCTCAGCAACGGTTAGTCATCCTAGGCCGTATCATCCTTTGCTGTGACAGATCTGGTTTCCAGAATTATTCAGGGATTTCCTTACACAAAAAAAATTTGATCTCTTATTAGAAGCTTAATTGCTATATTTCTGAGCTGGGTCCATGCTTTCCTTTTTCCCCGCAGTTTCCTTTCCCCGGTTCCCAGGTAGAAAAGTCAGATCCAAACTTTATTTTCCCTTCACCTCTTCGTTTCCATGGGTTTCTCACACGAATTGTGAGGGGAAAGGAATGCCATACAAACTTTCCTTTCGCCTCTCTTTTCTGTTCCCATTCCTTTCCGATTTGAAAGTAGAACTAGTTTCTACTTTTGAAAGGGAACGTAGTGGGAATTCGGTTTATTTCTCAACGATTGTTGTGAAATGGCGGCTAATAAGTAGGATGAGTCAAAACTAATTAACGCTGTTCGAGATCATGGTAGTGGGTACTGGTAGTAGGGATCCTCAAGTAGTTAGACGTAGTTCCTTCACGACAAAACCTCCGCCGAAGCTCCTTCGGTTTCTGAAAAAGTATTTGTACGTACATCGCATGTACATCGATCTCCGCTTATTCACCATTTTATTCTGAGATCTCTAAAGACCAGCAGCACCCGTATGAGCCGCTTCAATTTTTTTAAACTTGGCATTTTTCGAAAAAGTAAATGGGGAAGGCAAATTTTGCCGAAGTAACCTCCCCTACCCACTCACCCCCCCCCCCCCCCCCCCCCCCCCCCCCCC
>JABASM010001902.1:0-11027 GCA_019776545.1 Brachystomella parvula | reverse complement strand
CCCCCCCCCCCCCCCCCCCCCCCCCCTCGCTCTCCCCCCTCCACATTTCTTTCACGCGCTTCCTGATCTTCAGATAAGGGAGCCCAATTTACACACCTCCACTTTCACTAGTCCCAAAGAATTTATTAGAGGCGAGAAAAATCGGTTCCCTACTCGATTATTCCATTAGGTTCTTTAGGCTTTATTAGAATTTTACCAGGAGGAAATCAAGTTCTAGCAAATAAGAAATTCAGTGTGTAAATATTTTAAGCAATGGGATAAAGCGGAGTTAACAATTTGCTTAAGTGACTTTTGTTATCCTGTAATTCCTGCCGATTCAATGTGACTCAACTTGTTAAATTATGCGAAGACTTTAAGAGTTCGCACACGTTATTTTTTTTTTTGAAAATCAAATATTTGCCTCAAAGCAAACGTGGGGTGAAAGTTAAAGAAAGATTACCCTTATTCTACACTAAACTTTATTCCACATGATTTCATACTGTGAGAAGCCGAACATGAAAAAGCTTTGCAAGTGAGTTTCAGAGACTTCTAATTAAGGATGCACGGTATCCTAAGCTCATTTTCGGGTTACTTGGTCACTAGCAGCTCCACCGAAAATGCTTTCCTAGCAAATGAAAATAAATCCGGACAATCCAAAAAATAAAATGATGTGCATGGCTGAAGGGAGTCCCAATGGTGAATATTTTCCGTGGACCATTAGCTTTCCTAATTATTTTTCTAATGTTGTGGTTTGACCCTTGAACCTCGGTTCGGTTATCCGTCCTGCTGGCAAATAATATGCAAAGTCCAGAATTTCTCTGGCGGTTGCAATTTTATTATTTTGTATTGACGACTTCCAGTGTAAGGATTCTTAGTAGGAATGAATGTTAAGAATGATGAACAGGAAACGCTCTGATGTTTTGTCAATACCAAGACATTAGGAATGCAGCGAGTGCCAAGGACAATAAAGCTGGAGCCTTTATTCCTTAGCTCTTTCACTTTCCCGGTGCACTCATTTCCCATGGGCTTATTCTAATGATGATAGTGAGAGGATGTGGGGACAATAATGGAAGTGGGATCCACATTGTGCCCTTATTCCTATTTCCACTCCAGCACCACACAAGTATTTCTCACCCCGAGCTTTCCCCTACCCTCCTACTTCTTGATAGGTAAAAGAGGGACCAATAACGGAATATATAAAAAGGAAAAACCGAAGGAGAAAGTTTGAACTACGTGAGTTGGTACTAAGTATGTGAAGTATTCCGCTCACGACTGGAAGAAGTAGGTAGCTGGCTAAGGCAGTCTTACTTCCTTTTACAATCTCCCGTCTTTTCTCAATCAAACGGAGATCGGAGTCAGAATCACGTACCTAGACATCTTGATACTTTCTCTCAGATGGAGAAATTCAAGGAGAGAGAAAGTACCACCTTAGAAGGTAGTTAGCTCACGCCATCAGAATCCTTCCTCGAATATGTTCCAAGTCAGGCTCTAGACTTACTAACACACTACAGTAGTAGGCACTGGATGCTTGGAAAGAAAAAAAAAAATGAACCCACTACTTTCTCTCACATCTTCATCTTCGACAATAGGAGGAAAGAGAATCCAAAGTCATAAATCTTTTATAATTGCATTCTACTTCACAAAAATTCCAGTCAGAGAAAGAAAACGTTCTGTTCTTCACCTCTTCCTCTTATACTGGTCAAGAAAAAAAAGGAAAAAAAAAGTAAGAGGGAAAATATGATGGGATATTGTTCAAACTTATCCATTCTCATCTAATCACTTCATCATCCTCTACTTTCTCCACTTTTGCTCCACTCTTGACTTCATCCGGCAACTAAGCGCCGCCAGTTGGCCTCGAAAGAAATACTTCCAATAAAAAAAATCAGTTTTTCAAATAATTGTTGGAACAAAGTTTTATTCTTAAATCTGAAATCCCTTTCCTGCTGGATTATTACTTGTGAATGGAAGTTTGAAATTACTAGCGAAAAAAAAAACCATGAGCCTTTGAATCTTTCTAATTTTTCCCATAACAAAATAATGTGATGTGAAATCTTAAAAGCGTAAGCTTATGCTTAGTAAGTGTGGAAAAAAAATTATAAGAGATTCGTAGAGCTTCATAAAGGAAAGCCCATTCATTCATTTCCCTTAGCTTCTTCTCGCGTGTGATTAGAAGCTACAAAGCGAGGACTATTAGATGAGAGCCTTTAGTAATGTATAGTCTTGAAAAACTGATTCCGAAACTTGATTCCACGCGTCAGTCTCTGCCTCGCGTCAGAACCAAAACCCATAGTATCATTTACCAATTTTTTCAGGTATTTTTTTTCTCATTTAACGAGAGTATTTTGGTCCGTTAGCTCAGAGAGAATAAAATCTGTTCCATGTGAACATCTATGTCTTCTCAGGTGGAACAGAACGGAAACCAGAAAAATGAACCTGCGGGTACTTGGAAATTTACATTGAAGGCCTAGGCGGACACGCTCAACGGAAATCTTTCCTATGAGCTCCTGCGGTTTACAATACAAAATTATAGAGTCCATACTTCTCATGCATAATTTCTAATTAGGAGACACCTTGTAAATCTGAGCAGATAATTTGCAATGAAAAGTCCTCACGCTACTGCAAAATTATTTTGAGAATTTTACCTACCTCTGCAAAGCAAGCATTTCTGAGAAGCCACAAAATGCATTGTTCAAGGAGAGATTTAGAAAAGATGAGAAAAGTATCTTATAAACAATGGAAATTCAATCCCTTGATTTAATCATAGGCTAGGCCATACTTGATAAAACCCTATATCATTTTCTCTTCAAATGCAAATTGTTCTAAGGAGTATAGGCGGATAGAACAAAACAATTTTATCCTTGCCTTGTCGGTTAGAAGTGATATCCTTTTCCGAGGGCTCCCGCTTACCCGCTTGGAATAATAATACGTTGTTTGCGCTTACATAACTTCAAAAAAGATACACGATTATATTTTTATACACTGCCGGTGCCTTCCCCATTTTTTCATTGCTGCTAAAGACCGGAAACAGAATTCCTCCTTCATCATCATCCTATTACTCCTTTTCCCACTCAGCCCCTTGTCTTTTGTCATAATCCATTCAATGGAACCGTTGTACTCGCATTAAAAATAAATAAGAACTGGAAAATAGAGATCTCTCTATTCCCAGCATAGCAGGAGCATCAAGGCCGTCTCTAATTTATAGAAACATTTTCCTCCATAGTGATTCATTGGATACATGATGCATGTCCTGGGACGGCGGTATTCTTCCTAGATGCAGTAGGCTGCAGAGTCACCTCCAGCTTTTTAAGCCTTTTCCATTGAAGCCTAATTGCTTTGCTTTAGTACTTCCTCGTCTCCAGCCTCCGTGTCATTGTCAGCTCAAACTCTTACTATAGAATCAACACTGAAAACGTAAAACTTCAAAGGAGCTTTTCAGCTTCTCCCTGTCATATCGTTCCAGAAATTCGGGTGGTTGGTGATTATCATTAAGTTCAAAGTTTGGAGACGGGCCTCTAGAAAGTGGAGCGTGTTGTTGCGTTTACAAATCAATTAGACAATAATGGAGAAAGTCCTAGTTCTTGCTCTTTTTGAAATTTCTTGGGACAGTTCCTTTGAGGCTTGGCTTTATGACTTTTCTTACTTAGAATGGACATTCAAGAAATAATCTAATGAGGGAATCAAAATGATGATGATGACAAACAGAAATTACATGAACTCAAATTGGCTATCACGCTGGAGCAGCAGGAAGATTTTCTACTTCTGAATTTTCTATATAGATCACCGCAAAAACAAAGCGAAATTATAAAAACCACAAATTACAGTATAGTATTGGATTATTACAAAAAATTATTTTCACGATTACAAAAATAATTGAATTTCAGTATTCTGTAATCAAATTTAAAACTGAAGGCCTGAATTTCTATAGTAGCTATTACACTAATCTGATACTGTGAATTCATTCTATTAAATTAGATTTGGTCGAATGAAAGCTGGTAAGAGGCGTGATTTTGCTGGAGAATATTTTCCGCTACTCAATAATGTAGGAGTGATTTGGGTTTATTAAGACAAGGAACAAGCTTAGGACAAATAGTAGTTCCATCGCATTGCAGTTTCCTTGAAGGTGAAAAAGAATAATCTAATTTTATGGATAGGATCTCCGTTTCCCTTTTTGTTTGCTCTTGGGATAATGCAAAGAAAACAATGGGCAACTCTCCCGTCTCCGAAAGACTGAATTGGATCGCCCTACTTTCAAACTGATGCGAGAAGATGAGCATACGACGAAATTGTTATCGAAAAAAAGGGTTCACAGTAAGCAAAAGCTCAAAGCCCTCCCACCTTCGAATGTTAATAAAAAGCTCTACGTCTACATGTCATCCAAATTATTTTCAAACAGGTGAGATCACATAAAAATTGGGATTGGAAGAAACAAGAACATTGGATTACATCCAATCATCCGCACTCCCCGCGATGAAAGACTCTCCCCATATAAATCTAAGAATCAAGAATTTATTCCTTTCAAAAAATAATTTGAATTTAGTAGAGCACTAATTCTGAAATTCAGGGCAGTATTTTCATGACAGTAAAAATCAATTCGGAAAATTTTAAAATCCCGGTAATTCTACATCCCTAAATCCATCCCATTTAAAAAATGACCAGATATGGCATTGAATTCTGCTTCTGCCATTCTAAAGGCGTTGAAGACGTCTACTATAGATGTTTTATTGAACTGAAACCGGTGTGGTGAATTCAATTGAGTCGGAACTGAGTCCAAAGAAGTTAACTTTCAGGATCATCTCGTCGAGTGCAGATGGTTACACTAACACTTAACTCTCGTAATCGTATAGGAGGGTATTTTCTGCTACTATACTTTTCAAGTTAGAAACCGCAGAAAGCAGAATGATTGAAAAGAAATCTGGGTCTCAAGCCAAATAAAACCAGCATAATCCCCAAGTTAAGAAAAATTAAAATGGCTGAAAATAAAATGACTCAAAAAATATCCCCATTTTTTAAGGCCTCATACTCTCCTTTAATGCTTCTCCTGGGCAGACGCAATTAGAATTTCTTAAAACCCTATGAAAAAAAAGGATTTGCAGCTACTCTCCGTCTGGTAGATTGTAGCTGTAGGAATTGGTAGTGCTAGATGAGGCTCTATTTAGCGTTATGCTGATCAGAGTATAGTTTAACTTGGTCAATTTGAGTCTTCTGGAATAAATGGGTACCAGAAGTCTTTGAAAATACTATTACTAGTAGGACCTTAATTTAAAAAGTTGAATCCAGACTGGCTGAGCCAGAATCAATCGAGGAATTGAGTTTCTTCCTCCGAAGGAAAAGGAGGAAGAACCTCAAGGGACAGTTGGATCCCACACCTGGTGCCTAGTATACAATTAATTCTCTCTCCAACTTCCTGGCGGATCCGCTTTAGGAAATTCAAATAGAACTGTAACTTTTAGTAATACTTTTAGTTTTAATGATGAACTCCATGGGAGCAAGGAGTAAAATGTAGATTCCTACTATTCAATTGACTTCCATTTTCAGTTTCAATATGGAACGGATGTGAGCTGGTTACATTTAAAGTTGGACTAGAAAGTTTATCAATAAACTCCCTTACTGAAAAGTTATTCTTCCACGTCCACCGACTGTTTTCCTAGCTCACACTTCTGATATGGAAATATCAAGTTCAGTTTCCAGCTAACACCCTTACACAGTAATAATAATATTTACTGAAATACGCTTCCTTAAAATTTTTAGTCGCCTTTAAAAATTTTAAGACTTGAGAAAACCGATCTCAGAAATTTGAATGCTGCTTCTGAATTTTTTTTTTTTTTTTTGCGTAGAAAAGTTTTAAGATTATTTCAAAATGAATTCTTGGCGTCCTTTCGAGGCCAAAATCAGAATATCAATGTCCGCTATAATAATTTCCGATGTTATTGACGTAAAGGTCTCATGAATTTGATTGTTAGAACTAAAGACAAGAATCTCCTGAACTCCTGCTGACCATAAAAAATTTTCAGCTGCTGGAGCACGTTCTCAGTTTTTTTTTTCTTGACAGGAAATAGGAAGGAAACCAACAAGCGTGGATCCCTTCGAAAAAAAAGGTATTACGTGTTGGTGTACTTTATATAATGTGAACTCGAATCTTTTACAAAGAGAGTTGTTGAAGGGAGCCAAGGAGTGGGACTTTGAGGAATAGTAGACCGGAAATCAGTCAACCCTACTACACCACCAAACAGCCTACTTCGTCCGGTTTGAAAAAATGTTTAACCTCATCTGCCACATGACTGCTTCTTCTCCTCAACTTTGTTTTTTCTTCCTTGGACAAATAGAGAGAAAGCCTCGGATGGAGAAGTAAAAAACTTTAGGACAAACATACGGTGCATTTTACATGAGGCTTCTCGTCTATCTTCTTCAAATCCTTGAGGTTCCCTAGAATTTCTTCCAAGAAAAATTGACCATCCATACTTTTCTTCATCTTAAAAAAAATACATCTTTTAGAAGAAGATGAAGTCTATGAATTTTCTATGATCCCGAAATTTCTGTACAGCAAGCATAAAATTCTTTGGCACTGAAGCTGTGTTGAGTATACTAGAGTTAATTTTTAACTTTGCGGGCGGTTTTTTTTTTTCAGCGGCATTTTCTCCTGGAAACCTTTCCTATTTGAGTGAATTTATGTAACATCTACACTCAGAATTTGACTCTGTATAGTTTTTCATCTTTTCTTTTCTTTTCTTTTTTTTTTTGGAAATAAGAATTGAGATCATGTCGAACGATAAGAAAAATGGTTAGTCACAGACTGGGAAATATATAGGATTCATAGGAGAGAGAGAGAGCAGCAGAAGCACACGTCATGACATGACGGCACGAGCCTCTTTCACTTTTTCATCTTCTTCCCTGGACTGTCAGTCATGTCGAGGCGTAACAGATATCGAAGCGAAAATGGCCAGTTTCTGGTGATTTATTCACTCCTACCCCACTGTGTTAGCAGCCAAGACAAATTAGAACAAAAGATAGCCAAGACAGCACGAAATAAATTTTTTTGGTGCTGGGTTGTGGAAATCTTAAAAAATTACTTATTTCCTGAGAATGAAAATGAAAATCTCCTGAAAATGTTTGTATCTTCGGTATTCTTAACTAAATTTTGCGGATGAATGTTTACAGGGGGAGAGGAAGACTATTAATTTGGGCCACCTCCCACTGGCAACCCCAGACAAGGAAGGGGCCCACTTTACACTCTCGGAAACAGGATTTAATTAATTAATTAACCTTCGATATTCTTAGCTAAAATTTGCACGGAAGTATAGCCCCTTTCCTTCCTAAAGAACCGATGTGCAGCTTGTCGGATTTGGATTCTGGATTTCAATTTGAAGAAGTTGAAGTGAAAACTAATCCTACCATTTTTTTCTTCTTCTTTTTCTGTCTTTCCTTCTCAGGTTTCTCTTTAGGACCAGAAGCAGCGACTTTGACTTTTTGAAGGGCGAGGGCAGGACTGTAGGTACGGTGAAGAGACAACGGAGTCACCTTCGTTAAAAATTGATTGTTTGAAGTGGTTGGAAGTGTAGGAAGAGTTATCTTATCTCAGAAAAAAAGAACAGCAAACTCTTCTTAAACCATTTGAACAAAAGTAGTGGAAGGAAGAAGGAAACCGCTTCAATTCAATTTATCCCTGATACTTTCCTAGGAGAAAGTGGATAAGGGTGTATACATGCAAGGAAAAACAGGGATGAGAGGCTTTCCCCGTTCTCATCGTCCTTTCAAAAAATACTCCCTCTAGAAAAACATCAAAACCAAAATCCTATCCTTCAACCCATTTATTTTTATGTTGAATTTCTCAATCTCAAATTTTTTTACAAGATCATGAAAATTCCAATAAATTTTTCTGTAGCTCCGCATGTTTTATCTTAAAATTCTGTGATTTGGGGTTGATGGTTTCTCTCCACGCGTCTCTGAATGTAGTGAAATCATGATTCTGAACTCCGACTATAAAAATATGGAGTTATTTTGCATATGGCGGACAGGGTAGTAGTAGTGGTGACTGAGGAGAGATGGATGGTTTTAGTAGGCTTTAAAAAAGTTATAGTAGACGAAATAGACTCAATGAAAATCTGAGACAGTGAGATCCGCTCAGGTTTTTGATCCTGTTAACTCCATTTTGTACTTACGGTTTCTCCCTCCTCCTCTCAGTTTCGGAATTTTATTTCCTATTTTACGACACTTAAGACCCACACTTAATACAGGAACACGGAAATCTGGGACTGAGCTCCAGACGCCTGAACCCATATGCCCAGCGATCCTACTATTTTCTCTCTACATTCTAACAGGAAAAACAAACAAATAATTCAAAGTTCGTGAAGTTAATTTCAAATTAATTTTACGTAGGGAAAACAAAAGGAAATCATGGTAGAAATTAGAAGTAGAGAAAGTGAAAGCAAGGCCAGGTAAAAAACTCAGGCTTGGTAAACTTCGCCTCTTTTTTTCCTCTTCGCTTTCTTTTTCCGGACTTTTATCAGGAACGTGAATCTTCTTAGATTAGAACATTTCTCGTTTTTTTAGGAGTTTTTGGAATCAAAGGAACTTTGTCTGCTAACCTTTTTTTCGTGTAAACGGGGTAGACGTAGAATTCTCTATTAAAAATTTACTTTCTCTCCACCTAGTATTCTTCCACCCACGTTTTTCTTCCTGCTTTTGACTTTCCCCTCTTACTTTTTAACAGTTTCTGAGGAAAGAATGCAGGGTTCTGCTCTTTGACGATGGAAAGAAAAATAGGAGGAAAGCTATCTTATCTTCATTAAAGAATTTTATGCCTAATGAACACATTAGACTGGGGAGAAAGAAAATGCATCTTCTGAGGCTGAATACAGAAATTGAGGAGCTATGAGCAGATTCAGTACTGAGGACGAGAAGCCGTATACATGTAAAGTTTACACCTAAAAAATCCATAACTTGAGTCAGTCAGTAGTGTAGTGGACTTATATTAAGTTATTTCCCATTTGAATTTTTTCTTGTCTTTCTTTACCTTCTTTTTTTTTTTCTTGAGAGTGAGATTTTTTTTTCCTTTGTAAAGGAGTAGAAAAAGAGCTTGGAAAGTTATTTGAACTTTAACTACCTCATTTGAAATGAAATGGAGAAGAATGAGAAGAATACATAAATAGATGAAATATTATGTGAATGTGGAGATGACACGGAAGAAGGAAAAGTTTCCTCTACTTTCACTACAGAGAGAAAGTCAGGACCACTCTCTCCCCAGAAAAGGCAGAAGCACGCCTCACTCTTCTATTATCTTCAAAGATAATGCAAAATTCTTTCTGACCACTACTACTCTACGGAATTTGAGGATACTTCACCCTACTCTGTCTTTTCAGTGTCATTTAACTATGTCATTTAGCCTCCTCTCCAAGTTAACTCTAAATTAATATTATTGAGAGGGTGACAATCCAGGCTGGCATTTATAAGGGGCTTTTGAGCTAATTCCCAACTGCTAAAGAAAAACTTGTTCAGTTTGGAGGTTATTTAGAATGACGGAGGACCCTGTCACAATGTCATGGGGTGGGATGTCTGATAAGTCATTGTCATCAGTCAAGTGAAAATAATAAGTCCATTAGTGAGGAAAATGACAAGGAATAAAAGTACTTACCGGCTAATGTGACAAAGAAGAGGATGAAAGCAACGACTTCTATTCTTGTGATGAGGAATCCTTCCATGATGAGAAAAATAATAAAAATTACCGTCTCCTGTCAAACTCTATAGCTTTTTATTTCTAACTTTCCTCGGTCTAATAATCTTCAAGTGACCAAATCCTCCGAGCACAATAGAAACTTTTTGGGGTAGAACTTTTTTTTTGAAAAAAGTGCTTGTAACTTGAGTTCAGTAAAAGATGATGATGAAATTAGAAATTAGTTGATCAGCCCTTAGTTCAATCTAATTAAATTTGAAGTAGTCATTGGACAAGTGCCAGTGGCATCATTAAGGAAACACCTAGCAGTCCCTGCCCTTTGCTCCACCTTTCCCACAGTCACACTTCCAACTTAAACAATAGATAATTCAATGAAACTCATTCTGTCAAGATTTTTAAACTTCTTAACTTTTGTACTTTTGACACGCTTGACTCTGCTTAAGTTCAAAAAGTCTAAGGTAACTTCACGATTTCTTTTATTTTCAATCCTGTATTTGTCTTTTTCTTTTTCAGTGTTTGAAGAAAACTGTGTTGAAACAATAGCTTTGTTTTTTCACTTCGAATTGAGAATCGATCAGTGTTGCTTTTAGCGATTAAGAGTCGTATTTACTCTTTGCATTGGGATTCCACGGTTTGGATTTTGAGAATGTATGCTGTTATTAGAGCTGAACAATAATTGGAAAATCCTTTACTTTATTGCTTGTAATGAATTAGAGACGCCGCTGTAGTTGAGGAAAGGAAATCACCCTAGGATGACCCTAATTTACTGTTCTTCTTGTCAATACGAGAATTAAATCCGTAGAAAATCCTTGAGTGCTGCTACTTTCTAGGAAATGCTTTCTCTTTTTTGCTAAATCCGAAGTGGAAGGGATCTTGATCTCACTTGACTCGTCTGCCTGCTACTGCTCCCTCTTTTCTTGCCTCGATCTTCTACAGCCGAATACTGACTGAAGACTGTTTTCCTGTGAGGGACATGAGAGCGGTGGTGATGGTGGTTGCTGGTCTGTGGATTTTCTGCGTCAAGTTTTCTCTATGAGAAGCGGAATCACCCCTTCTCATGCCTACGCTCAAGATTAATTCTTCTTTATCAATTAGTATCCTTGAACTTTTTGGCTCCACGTGTTTCTTCATCTTGTTCATCAAAATGAAAAATTAACCCAGGGATTAATTCCGCTGGTAATTTCTAACCTGTATCCGTCAACACAGTTTATTTTATGTTTACTGGGATCAGCTTCCATTTTTAATTTAACCAATTTCTAACCCCCTAGACTGGGATTTTCGTAGTTGGCATTTTCTCGGTTGGGGTTTTTGTAGCTTGAATTTTCACTTATGGGATGGTGTCAGGTGAAAACCCCTAAAACAAAAAGCCCAACTACAAAAA
>JABASM010001901.1:0-12607 GCA_019776545.1 Brachystomella parvula | reverse complement strand
CTAAATTAAAGAAAACTACAGGCTTACAGTAGAGTATTGTATGCAATGTCTGGTCAATTCCTCCGCAAGGAGTGTGTAGCTAACGTCGCTGAGCACTTGTTCACAATTAGTCCTTAGCCGTTTTTTCATGTAGGAAATCAATTCCTTTTCGGACTCTCGATGAACAAAATATCCACAATTTCGGCCCTCCTGATAACAAGAAGAGTAGCGCTGGCAATTCCCTGAAGTCCAAATGCATGGGCGTAATTCCACCTCGAAACTGAAGTATTGTGGAATAAAATTGATATTTGATTGCGATTTCATTTTTTGATCCGTTTGAAATAGGATCCTCGAAGTAAGGATATATTAAGAACTTTTCCTTGGCTTCTTCGATGAATGCAAGTTTTTCGTTTACAAGGGTAGTTCTTATGAACGGCAGTTGTGGAAATACAGAGTCAAGACTATGGTCCATTGATGTGATCGCGTTTCTTGGATCAAATGTGATTCTAAAAAAATGTGAAAAATTGCTGAACATTCTAATTTCATCTTAACATCATTCAGTTTAAGAATCTAATGCAAAGTATGTTAAGTTTAATCAAAACCAAAGGTTAAAACTTACGTGCTGCACGGTATGATAATCGCTCGAGAAATGTACTTCTCCACGGTAGCCTGTTTCCTGACGGTAAAAGTGTTGTTGTTCACTGTGGTCACGAAACCCTTCCGATTCTTTTCGAAGTAAGTTCGATCCAGTGATAGTTTGGCACTGAGTATCTCATCGGGCAGTTGATCAGGATTTAAGGTGACGGGATCTTTGGGAGTGAATTTGAATGCTGGCATATTTGACAGCCTCGGATGAGAAGCCAGCAAATGGAACAAGTTCTGGCAGTACTGAGATGAATCTTTGGATCCATTTGAAAGTTGAAACTCAACGCAAGGTTTTTCTATTGTCGAAGTCTAGTGCTGTCGAGTTTGACTTCCTAAAATTAAAAAAGTTTCAGTAGAAACAGTTTCTATATACAACATTTACAAACCGCAATAATTTAATTATGCTTGACAGTCAATCACGTCACTGCTATCTGATTTAACGATTTCTCTTGGTCTGTTTTAAGCAAGAAACGACCGTCGGCAGTAAAACTAAAAAGCTTGCCGTTACCCGAGTCCGAAATCTTTTCAACAAAACCAGAATTTATACAGGCCAGTTGTTAACGGATCGGAGCTTTAGTAAGGCATTGAACGCTGATTGCGTCATATGCGACCAGCAGATCGGGGAAAGCGTTGGGAACATGAACAGCAGCCAGCGCTCTAGCCGAAATAAATTGTTCCCAGATAGACTTGGAAAACGAAAACTTCCAGTACTCCAATCCAATACAATTAGCTGTATTACAACAGCTTAAACTAAACTAAAGCGGTTTAAGAAACAAAATCGAAGAAAATGCATCTTGAGGTGAGACGTGAGTCTTTGAGGGAATTCCGGACCGGGGTACCCTAGTCCGGAATTCTCTTCACGCCAAAGGAATAGCTTCAGGGTTTAAGAAAATTAGAAGCCCTGAAAGTAATTTAAATCAATGAAACAAAGAAAAAGAAACAAAATCAAAGAAAATCCTCCTTCAGATGACCGGATAACCAGAGTAACTTACTTCTGAAATTCGACTTATGGGGAAAACCTTTTATTAATCTCGCTGTTTAAAAGGGGACTCCATAGAATCAGCTGAGACGAATCTTTTATATGATGCCGACAGTAGATTACTTTTATAATGATACACGGATAGAATAAGTAGGGTAACGAGAAAACTTACCTTGTGGTGCTGATGCTTACAGAGATCCCTTCGTGTTCCTACTATAGTATCCGGCGCTTGACGGCGTCCAACATTTATTATTAAAGACCTCACAAAGGCTGCGTTGACCCGTGCTAGTGTGATCCTCGAATCCAAAAGACTCCGAGGAAGAATTCCTAGGGAAACAAAGCAGAGTTGAGAATTAATCCTTCAATTTCTCCTTCAATAGAATCAGCTTTAATGGAGCAGTAACCTAAGAGTAACAGTATTTACGCTGCCTGTTGTTAGAGTCTCGGTCGCGAATAATACAGCTCGTGATGGATCATGAAGGTTGTAGACCCCTCAAAACCCGCTGCACTATGGCAACGGCCTGCCCAAAAATTTCAAAAGGTAGGATTTGGGCAATACGAGTTTTATGCATTTTTAAATACCTAAAAAGTAAAGGACTTTTGTGCGAAATATCAAGTTTTTTGGCGTACGGCAAACCATTATTATCCGGACTTGAAAATAAAAACTAACCCAGAAGGGCATGGGAAGAACGTCAACAGCTTGTTCCGCCGAGCTCCGTCCCCAATTAAGAAAATAAACACACAGGATTAAAAACTATACCTAGTACTGTGTTTTGCGCTGCCACTAGCTGCCACCACCAACAAAGAAGGGATTGGGAAAATTGCAATGGCCGCTAAATCTTAATCTGAGTCGGAGTTCCCAGTAGTCTGTACTTAAAACTCGAACTGTACTGGGAACTCCAACTTAACTGGGACGTGCTGTACTATTGAGGTACTTAAAAAGGAAGAAAGCTTAATTTCCCTCAATCTAATTTTTTTAAACATTTTGGGCACACACGTGCCATAGTGCACTAATCGCCCAGAAAGGCCATCTAAGCAGCGGACCCAGGAGTTTCTGCTACTAAACAGACTGGCGTGTAAAAAAAAAACAGCTTTCTTACTTTTCCCTTTATAGTATGAACAGGTTCCTTTTCGCTTTCAATAGAATTTTCTATTAGTGCCGTCCCCTGGAAACAAAACAGGTTTTTTAGCTGCAATGGCCCAGGCATTATATGGACGACTAAGCGAATAGTCAACTTACTGGAAAGGGAGTGGAATATCCTGGTAAAAGCTGTTTTCGTTTCCCGACCCCTTAATTGCTGTTGATCAGCAAAATTGGTAACTGGATTTAGCCTCAGCAGCGTAACACCGGCGTGAGTCGTCGTGTAGGATGAGCCTATAAACATTTTACCAATAAGTTATTTTGCCGTTGTGTACCGCTACCGAGACGAATGACCACGAATTTTGTGGTCATGTCAGGTGACCGCACTTGTACCTTCTTCTGGACAGTCAGAAAAGTTTCGACTACTGGCACTGCTTGACTGGAGTATTTGACTGTTGTAGCTTTGAAGGTGAGAGGTGAGGTCAAAGAACAAAAGCTGTTTTCACGAATCACGAAACGGCTGCTTATGTTCTAATCAACTGCAATGATTTAGGGTGGCTGAATTGAGAAAACCGTTAGATCCTTTAGAGGAATTTTGATTAATGGCGTCAAAGTTGATGACACGTACAATGAGTTTAATTTCAGTTTCCAGCTGAAATAAGCAAAAACAGTCCATAAGTTAAAACGGTATTTGAGAAGATCAAAGTTTAGATCGCATATCTTATAAGCATCTAATAAATATACTTCTAATGAATTTGAGCACAGCGTTCTGTGGTACCGCAGCGATTGAATGCAAAATAAACAAGAATCAGAACCATCAAAGAAAAAGTCGGTGAAGCTAAATTAACCATAGCCTTCAGAATACATGCATTTAAAACGGTTCCATTCCAAGTTACTTATCAAAAACGGTTTCAGAAAGGAAGGCTAAAGAGATCAATTTAAAAGCAGGTCACAAATCAAAATTAATTAATGAATGTTACCAGAAAAAGTTCGACGTGAAGGCTGAGGACTGACAGGACGGTAAACTGATTCAAGAAAGTTCGAAGCCGAAGTGCTAAATGAACCCGCATCAAAGAAGCAAGTCCTGCTGGATCAAGATGATGCTAGTGATAGAGTAATTAGAGCCGGCATAAGTTTTCGTCAGCAGGGAAACTTCTTCTGAACCCTGAAAATAAAAAATAATTCGACGGCATTTACTTTCTCAGTATAAGGAGGAATTAGGGGTCACATGACGGGACTGAAAGTTAAGTTCTGCAATTACGTGCGGCAGCTTACACCTGAAAACTTCTAACAATCGACCGACAGTCATAAACCCGCAACATGAATGAACTGACTTCAATTTGAATTCAGGAGCGACGAGAGCTGACTGGTCCGCTGCAGCATCTATTCCTGCTGAAGGTATTCGGTGACAAAGATACGCTGCAAGGCAAAAAGAAAAGCCTGGATGAGCTAAATGAGAGTGAAAAAGACTTCAAAAGTTCCGATTACCTTGTTGAAGCTGAGGATCTAAGCTTTCCGATGGTACCAGTTAGGTAGATAAAGATGAAGGGTACGATGCACTTTCTTTCAATATAATTCACGGGTCACGGATGATCAGGAATTTGAATCTCTTTGAATCTCATTTAAATATTACCGTGTTACCGCGACTATTTGCCAGGTGTAACAATACTAACGTGATGATAGTCATAACTTCAAAATTACGATGATGAAGCTGATTCTTATTCTGATTTTCTTTCTGTTTTTGAACTCATGCATTCGCGGTTATCTTCCTCACGTTTATTAATAGCGCGAGCGCTATTCATGCGTATGCAATGTCCGTCCGGTCATCCGGCCGGACCTACAGATCTCAGCAACGGTTGGTCGGATTGACTTGATTTTTGGTATGAGAGTTTCTTTGGGTCCTTTTTTTTCTCTATTAAATATCTAAGCGATCGGTGAAGTTTTAAAAAATTTCGATTTTTAACCCATATGTGCATGGGGGCTTATGGTGCATATGCCCTTATGGTGCATACCTGCTTACGTGATTATGGTATACCTACCTATACACCCTGTACACCCAAGTATACACCAGTTACACCCGGTATACAGTAGTTACACCTGGTATACCCCTGTATTTACCGAAATACGTCAGAAATACGTAAAAAATGCAGTAAACGTTCGAAATACCTAAAAAATACAGAATCACCAGAAGCACCAGTTATACCTCTCTGTACACCAGTTACACCCGTTATACCCGGTATTCCGCCGTTGACATCCGATATACTCCCGTTTACACACGGCAAAACCCATATGCTGTATGTATACCTCGATCACTCGCGCTATGCCATACATCCGGTTGACCGTTTTATTCTTACTTTGAACAACGAATTTCGTACTAATTAATAAAGCTAACATGATTACTGCCCTTACCATTTTATATTGTCATTAGTTCTCGTAAATTACTTCACAGGTCTCGACAAGTATTACATGAAAAGCCATCTGTTCCCTGATTCAGGAAATGTACTAGGCTTAACCTTTTAACGTAACACCGGGTCATCAGAGGTCTTCGAAACTAGCTCAATGACTTCATGGATTAGGACAAGCGTATACAAGTTAGCTTTTTTCAAAGTTCATGTATAGTATATCTCTAAACTATTTTCCACAGCTTCTGTAGGTGTAAGTTTTCGGAATTAGCTTTCTTTTGATCTTTATAGGTCACTAAAGTTTAGTCAGCTGACCTTAGCGATGGTGTCTAGAGATACATCAATCGATAGAACTTGGTGTCTTGATTCCAAGAATGCAGTGCACCTGACTTTCTAATGCACAAGATGGCCTTTAGAGCTATCAAAACCTTACAATGATCGTTAGATGGTCATGCTGTAAGCTAAATAGTCAAATGTGGTTATGTGTTAATTATTCAAAGTGAGAGTGATTAGTCAATCTTGAATTCCGTGCAGTAAATTGCGACTGTTAGTTAAATGCGTTTCTCTTAAATTCACTCGGTCAAGTTTTTCTCTGTTATATTTAACACCGGAGTGCATATGGCCATTATTAATGTAGCCTAGGATAGTGTTAACATTTTTAGAGCTTTTTTTTCCGCGGGGATTGTATTCGGGCAATTACGGTATCCGCACATTCTGGGGGAGTGCCTACTTCTGCTGTCAGTGAGAAGGTAGTAATGCCGTCATTAAATTACTTTTCGAAATCCTGATTTTTTAAAAAAATTTCCAGACATTACGACATATCAAAAAAATCCAAATAAAATCAAAGAAAATACCTCTTTAGATGATACATGAGTCTCATGAATTCCGAACTAGGGTAACTGTACCCCGGTCCAGAATTATATTCACGCCAAAGGAATAGCTTCCCTACAAGTATCATAAACTCATAAAAATTACAGACAATATCCAAAATTCATAAAAATTACAGAAAATGTCCGAAATTCGTAAAAATTACGGAATACCAGCTTTTACATACACCCGTGTTTGCACTGTTCATTCATTTTTCAAATGTAGAACAATAAAAATAAGAGGATCCGAATTTACTCCCTCCTTAATTTTTATAGTCGATGCTTGACTCACATTACCCCAGGCCAGAATCCTTAAAGACTTTACGTTTCATCTCAAGCTGCATTATCTTTGATTTTGTATCTTAAACCCCGCTTTAATTATGTCAAGGTTGTTGTAAAACAAATTCAAAAAAATTGTTTTGGTGTTTCAAAAAAACCTTTTTAACAAATTAGAAGCTGCATAAGTAAGTTAATTAAAAAAAGGACAAAACTCAAAATCAAAGAAAATGCATCTTTAGATGAAACGTGAGTCTCTGTGATGATTCTGGAACAAGAAAACTACTCAGGTTCAGAATTCTTTTCCCGCCAAAAAATAGCTTCTCTATAAATCTCAAAGCGATAAGCCACAACTAAAATAAAACAAAACTATATTAGCAGGTTTCATCAAAAATCTGAACTTGAATACTTATGCTCGCTTTTTATTCACATTTCATATGTCTTGTTCATTTCATGAAGATCCATGTCATCTTTTAGAAAAGAAACCCAAAACAATCCGCAAAAAAAAAACCAACCGTGTAAGGTTGCACTTGCTGCCACAAATACTCCTCACCGTCTTCTTCTTCGCATAATGATGTTGAGCAGTTGTCTTTCATGAACTTGATGTTCAGCTCGTATAAACCATCCCTGCCATTTTTCTTAGGTGAAGAGGTGGCAGCTCTGCTTTCAATAGCTTTGCAGATGTCATCCTGTCCATTCGATCATTATTATTATGGGTATACGAAAATTTGTCCATTAACTTACCCATGTAACATCTGGTAGAGCGATTTTCCTAGCATCCAGAGTTGAAAAATCAGCTCTAAATGCTCCTACTTCCGACTTATTACAAGCAATCGAAACCGGCTGAAGAGTAGTGTTGTCGGATGCAGCATATCCTTGGATGGTTTTGAAGTACTTTGAAGCTTTTGTTCGTTGCCAGGGTATAAGCAAAGACTCCAGGGCCAAGGAGCGAAGGTCAGCTCCGGAAAACCTTGGAGAGGCAAAGTGAAAGTCTTAGATAAAGGTCAACCGAGGCAATCTAACTTACCATTTAGTTTTGTCGGCAAATTGAAACTGCTGTTGTGGCGTCAACTTGCTAAGCACTTCCGCTCCAGTGTATTTTCCGAAGATCGTCATCCTGTTCTCCTTATTTGGAAGTGAAACGTAAATAGACCGCTGCAAGCGTCTACGAGCAGCGTCATCTACAGCCCAGGGCATATTTGTGCAGCCGATGACAACTACGGAACTGTTTTCTTCCCTTTCACACTGCACTAGGAATTCTGACAACAGGCTCGCTTCGTTCCTTGATGTCTCTCTTGATGGAAAGATACCATCAATTTCGTCTAAAAAAATTTAGTATGCAGAGAATCCCGTAATAACTTTCGCGTATTTATTTATAAGCGTAACCTTACCTATTAGAAGGATGCAATCTCCACGTTCTCAACAGACTTCGAACAGCAATCTCAACTTTTTTTCCGCGACACCTATGTATTTTGATTTGATGTCGGCAGCTCCGACGCAAACGAAACCATACCCTGTCTCATTCGCCAAAGCGTTAGCTATAGCTGTTTTCCCACAACCTGGAACCTATATCAGATGTATAAGTATTACTCCTTAGCTGGACTATATTAGAAAAATTACCCCAAATAGAAGCATATTATGTTGAGGCCGACGAAGTCCTGTGAATATAAACGGATATTTTTTTGGATCAACTACATTATTGATCATGGTGGCCTTCACTGCGTCGCAGCCGACGATATCAGCAAAACGAATATTTCTGGTGCTCAGCTCAAAACCAGCTCGAAATTGGGAACGAACAGCTTCAGGGTCAAATCCTTCTTCCGAGTTTCCGACATTGGCTTGCGGGAGATGCGGTGACGCAGATACATCTTGCTGATTTATAGTTTCACAGTGTAGAGCTTTCTGCTCCATAGCCCTCAGCTCGTCAATTCTTTCCATGCTTCCCGCCAGTATTTCCACAATGCGACCACGCACTGATTGCTGGCTGGGGGTTAGGCACTGAAACACTGCAAAAAAAGGCAAAAAAATTTTTTGGTATAGAAATCTTTCTTACTTAACGTTATATGATTGAAAACTAGCAGATAGACATACGCGTTTCAAATTTTTCCAATCCGAGCATGTAAAGCTGGAGAGAAGCCCGGAAGTCATTTCTTTCGTACTCTTTTGCAGCTAATTCAAAGTAGTCGAATCCAGACTCCAGCAAAGTATTGCCTCTGTTGTTGGGAATTTCTACAGCGGCTTGGTTAAGATTCTCCGAGGAAGCGGCCATTTTTAAAACGGGTACGACAATCAGACCCAAAATAACTTGAAAGTTGGCCAGGATATACCGAAAGCTTATAGACTGCCAGACAAATGAAAAGTGAAGAATATCATAGGGCAGTTAGCTAAAGCAGATGCAAAATGGTAAACTTGGCATCAAATAATAATAGCTCACATTTCAATTCTGATGATAATAGCTGGTGATCCGAAATCAAAGGCTGGGATTTAATCAACCTTTGGTTTTTGGCAAACCGTCAAAAACGGCATGCACCTCTTCTTAAACCTTCCTAAGCTCATCAGTCTTCAACAATAAATCGGAATTGATAGACTTGCTTTTTCTTGTGCATCTGATTTTTATTTACTACTTTTACCTGCTAATCATGGCGTCTCACAGCATGGCGAAGTCAACTGCGTCAATGATGGTCGGCTGCGGCTACTGTGATCAGTTCATGAAAAGCTGCAGTCTTAAGACCCACATCGATCAAAAACACCCGTGATGTCATTTTAAAACACGCGATGACCCATGGGTAATTATAAGCCACTTGCGCTTGAATGGAAATTCTTTTACGCTAATTACAACATCGCTAATCGAAAAGACGATAATACAAAAATGAAAAGAAACAATTATTTCGCGTCGCCTATATTACTAGCCTAGGTATTAACTGACACCTTTCAAAATATCCAAAGATGAAGGTTTTTTAAATTATGCTAAGGTTGGAACTTAGAGAGCTATTTCTTTATGAATACTGTTTTACAGTTAGGAGCGCTGCTACAGAACTTATTTCGAGCAAATTTTACTCATGCTTTTGCTTTCCAAAATTATTTTAGGTTAATCCGGTTGCATCAGCCCCACTTCCTACCTCCGGTCTTGAAGCCGAACTTCGTAGAAAAAATGAGCAGCAACAAAAGGAAAAGTTGGAAAAAGAGGTTGTTAGGCGCCGCAACATGGAGGAGAAACAGAAGCAGCTTCTCGACCAAGCGCGTAGTCAAGAAGAGGCGCACCGACTTGAGCAAGAAAGGAAGGAACTTGCTTCGGAGCGGCGCAGACGAGCCGAGGAAGAGCAGCAGAGAAAGCAAGCTGAAGCCGAGCAAAGAAGGATGTTAGAGCTCAAGCGCCGAGAGGAGTTGGAAAAGTTACCAGTAAAGCAGGCTCAAGTAAGCTCTTACCTATTTGGTGACCGTTTAGTCATATGAAATTTATTTTTTTTCTAATCCGTATATAATTTAGTTTCAGCAACTCAAAGACGACATGATGCCTGCGTCAGACAATTTGAATCGGACCGGTTCTGTGCCAAGCATAAGCGCATCACCCCAGAATAATGGTAGCCGGATTCAAATTGTCAACAGAAGTGCTGAGGATGTTGAAACGGCTGATCTATTGCTTCGGCTTCATTCGCTACTTGGAGTTTCTAGTGATCAGGCTTCTTTTACACCTCATGTTGTAAACATACACAGAAACAATTTTTTTGTTCTGTTCACAACATTACAGTGTCAAAATTTTTTCTTTTAGGTTACTGAAGCCCCTCAAACGATTTCAAGTTTGTCATCGAAATCGTATAACTTGGAATTCGGAACGAATTCCAGTCAAAACAATGACTCTGAATTCTGCGCATCAGGAAATCATGAAAATTTGGTAAGCCGCATCTTATTAGTAGTTACGTCTCAGCTTGATAGTAAAATTTGTATTTCAGACTATGGATGACGCTGTCATTGCGGAAGACCTAGAGCAGTCGCTATTAGATGAATGCTTACTGAATGTGTCGAGTCGTGTGGATGCAGCTAACGTAATGAAACTGAAACTAAAATCTTTATATGTTTAAGTTTTCTAAAAAATCCAATATTTACAGTATGCGGCGGTAGAAGATGCTGTGCTGACAACTCGGACAGCTTGCCCGGATTACAGCGAAATGGCTTCTATCACCGAGTCTTGGGCCAAACTTTGGAGAGCTCAAGAAGAGTTTGAAATGGAGAAAGCTCAGTTTGCTGAAACCGTTGGGACTGTAAGCATTAGCTGCCTATATAAATTACTGACAGTTCTTTTATTTTTCTTTGTGTTTTTTATTAGAGAGCTGAACATGTGAGTCAAGAGTCTAGAAAAAGACCCCGCACCGAAAACAATTCCGTTCCAGATTCTCTGTCTAGCCAACCATTAACTGTCAAGGTT
The DNA here is from genome assembly GCA_019776545.1 of Brachystomella parvula. Taxonomy (NCBI): domain Eukaryota; kingdom Metazoa; phylum Arthropoda; class Collembola; order Poduromorpha; family Brachystomellidae; genus Brachystomella; species Brachystomella parvula. The sequence continues at coordinate 1,956 of JABASM010001901.1, read as the reverse complement.
ATGAAAGGATACCTAGACAAAAAACTGGAAAGTCTGACTCAAAACTTAATTTCTCGTCTTGTCCCGGCCACAGCGTTACCTGGCCCATCCCGCTCACATACTTCGCCCGTTGCTGCAACAGTGGCTTCCACAGTACCAGCTAAAGCTACGGATTCCACTACCGCGACTCAAATTGATGCCAGTAAGCAATTAGAGGATTTGCTGTCTCTGTATGAAGGGAAACTAGAATGTTTCTACGAGAACGAAGCAGCCAAACAGGCTGGGAAAATTGCTGGGCTTCAATGCATCCCTTGCAAAGGAAGTACTAACAAGGCCGGGATTTTGAAGTGCGACGGGGATAAAATCAAAGGAGATGGAAAAAAGCAACCAAGAGAGTTTCTAAATCTGAAAAAAAAGCTCAAATTGCACCTTCAAACGGAGACCCATTTGGAGAAAATTCGGACAGAGGAAGAAGAGAAAGAAATTCGCGTTTCAGAGGGAAACATTACCGTCGGGCGTACACTGGGCCTAGCAGCTTACAAAGCTGCATATCTCTACAAATCGCACAACGAATTCGAGGCTGAAGTTGCCGCGCTTTCTGCCTTTAATGTTGACGTCGGAGAGAAGAACCATAGCAGCCACTTTCCTCGCTCAATGCTGCCTTTCTTTTACGACACGATGAGCCGAAAACTGGATTCTTACTTGCAAACTCCGCTTCCGGGAACAAATGCAAATCCCCCATTTGCAATCATGGCTGACAAAATGACTCCAAACCGAGACACACAGCAGGTGGTTGCGATTATAACCCATGTCAACGGAGAAATGACCGACGTGCTTGTCGATGTAAAGCGAGTGGGTGGAGACCTAACGGGCAATGGAGTTGCATTGGCTATTAAAGGAGCAATTGACAATCGGTTTTTAAATGAAGCTTGGGAAAAGAGGTAAGTATACTAATTTTTTTAATTACAGGCGTAGAGTAGAATTGTAATTATTTTAGACGTGATGACTTTTTGCTACAAAATATTGTATTTTCAAAAGATACTTTTCTCGTGGAGCTTCGAGAGTATAAGGAATTTCTGGACTGGCGTTTAAGTATTCTTGTCCAAATTCTTTTCTATTTTGGACCGAACCGGGGTTTTTCGGAATAAACTAGAATGACTTATGTCCGAAATTCTTTCCAGTGCATAAGATTTCGGAGTAGGGTTCAATCCCCACGGTCTAAAATTCTTTTCACACTATATTCCGGACTAGGGTAAAAGAAATATTTTCTAGAGGGATGTAAACAAAGCGTCCCGTTTTACCCTAAATAGTATCAAAGAAAGAGCAGGGGGGTGTATAATACTGTAGTACTTCAACTTTTTTCTGTTAAGGCAAGTTAAGGCAAGAAAAGTTGTATTCCTTTATATTTATTTTAGGTGCGTTGGCGGGGCTTTTGACGGGCAGTATCATATGCTGGGTGTGCCCGATAAGCTGCTGGACTTGCTTAACGTGCCTGAAAATGCCAAAGAGTGGTACTCTTTCCATTGGGACCCAGCCCATATCATCGAACTTGCAGACGGGGACAGTACTAGAGCTTACCCTTGGACGAAGGATACAAAAGATGTCATCCAAGAAGTAAATAAAGAAGTCGGACATGGAAAATCATACCATCAACTCCAGGAAATCAGTGCAGGGAAGAACTTAAAACCAATTCTATTTTGCCCAACACGGTTCGCAGCATATGCCGCTAAATCATATGAGAACTTCCTTGAGAATTACCCATTTATCTACACATACCTGAGCAACCTAAATAGCGACGCATTACGGATTATCGACAATGCGCGCTTCATTCTTAGAGCGGCAGCCATGTGTGACTTGTACGGCGAAATCGGAGTCATGTCACAAGCTGTCCAAGATCCTGCCAAGATGCCCTGGGAAATTAATGAGGCTCTAGAGCAAGGAAAGAAAGCTCTACAGGACATGCAACGTTCTTTAGAT
>JABASM010001900.1:0-12609 GCA_019776545.1 Brachystomella parvula | reverse complement strand
GAGACATGAAAGTGAGCCCTACATACACCCCTCATCACAACAAAACCTCATTCAATGGATTTTCTGAGAGGTCGATGCAGCGATTTTTAGGACATTAGGCGATTTAAAGAATAGCTACTCGTTCTTAGGTGCTAATAAAGTTGTTGTTAGATTGTTAGGTTGTTTTTAGGGTTGTTAAATTGTCAGGTTTCTGGGTTTTTAGGTAGGTAAGGCGGTAGGGCGATAGGGCGGTAGGTTCAGCCACCCTAAAAAAGGCGCTTTTGAACTTCACAGTTCAAAATCAAAAATTTTTTTGCAAATTCAAATTGTTTTGTTTTTGTTGTTTGACATTACGATTTTTGACATTTGTTTGCTAATGGTTAGTTTAGAATTTGCTGCTCTGGAGTCCATGTCAGGTCAAGTCCAATTGGACGTGAATCATGCGAGTCAATCTTCTTCATCTGCTGATAGGAATTGTGGTCGGATTCTCCCTGTCATTCCTCTTACGACAATTTTTTAATCAATGCGGACCCGACTCTCGGTCCCCCCTGCGGCATTTTCTTAATCCTCCAGAGTTCGAAGTTGTTGGTGAACATTTAGAAAATGAGGACAACGCAGGCATCTTGAATAATCCAGTCATACATAGTCCATCTGGAGATACCCGAAACCCATTGGATGAAAAGGTTCAAGCAAGCACTGAGAAATTGGTGGTTATAGGTGTTATGACAGCTGAGAAGTATATTCACACGAGAGCCGCTGCTGTCTACCGAACATGGGGCCGAAGCGTTCCAGGCAAGATAATCTTCTTCACAGGTGCCAATGTTACATGGAGCCCAGGGATCGACCAAATGGAGTCTCCGATTCCTCTAGTTGCATTACCAGACGTCGATGATTCCTTTTATCCTCCTCAAAAAAAGGCGTTCATGATGCTCAAGTAAAAAATAAAAAAATTAGCATGCTTCTCTTTTGAGTAATTTAATTATGGTTTATCTGTTTTATTAGATACATGTATGAGCACTACGGTGAAGAGTACGAGTGGTTTATGCGAGCAGACGACGATCTGTATGTTCGAACGGATAAACTAGGTGTTTTTCTCAGATCTCTGAACAGTAACCTCCTTTACTTCATTGGCCAGGCAGGTCGAGGAAACCGGGAAGAACTTGGAACTCTGAATCTTGCATATGATGAAAATTTTTGCATGGGGGGCCCTGGAATCGTATTTAGTAGAGCCACACTTCGAAAATTTGCTCCTCACGCTTCAGAATGTTTTGGAAACATGTCCACCGGGCACGAGGTTTGTAATTCGCTCATAAGTCAGTGCGCTCAAAAAGAAGAAATACCGTACTACGGTCTCACATGTTTTTAATAGGATGTTGAAGTCGGTCGATGTGTTAGGAGATATGCTAATCTCCCTTGCACCTGGGCCTACGAAGTAAGTCAAGACAACCTTTCTCGTCACTGGTATCCTTTTTATTTAATTTTAATACATGGTTTTCCTTTGTAGATGCAAAGCTTGTTCCACCATAATTCCAGTGGACATGCTGCGTTTACGCAATCACTCAATCATCGCGAAGTACACAAAGCCATCACACTCCATCCCGTCAAAGATCATAACCACTTTTACCGGATTCACTCTTATTTTCAGGTAAGCCTCCACAAGCTCCAGACCAGCGCAAGAAAATAATAGTTTTGTCACGATTTATTTCCAGGCAAGAGAAATCGACAGGCTTTTTTATGAAACCATCCAACTTCAGCGCGATTTACTCTTCATTGATTCTATCCTGAAGACGAGGAGCACTGAAATAGCGCGGTATTCGCAAGACGAGGACCTGATCTCTAGATACGACTCTTACAATGTCACTGGTAACTGGAGTTCAGCAAAAAAAGTGACGATGGAATTCAGACCACATTAGTTTGCTTTATTTTTGTAGGTTTGACCCCGTCTTTGAGAAATTTTATTCCGGTAAAAAAATCGGAGATTCAGCAGTGGAGTTTTATAGGCAAGGCTAGCTACAGTTTACCAAATAGACGAAATCCGAAGCAAAAACCTGATACCGCAGCAAAGGAAGATTTGAAGGACGTGATTCGAGAGGTGAGCTCATTACCGCAGTAAATAGTGTCACACAGCTCGGGCAAAAATTTTAGCTGAGAGGTATTTTTGGCCAATAACCTTCCTGGATTTAGGGATTCGACGAACCATTGCGCAAGCGCAAGAGAAAAGCGCTCGAAGGTGAAAAGCCTGAGGAAAAAACTTCTGCCGGGGTTTTGGACTTTCTTGGAGTTTAGCTGCGCAACCCGAGCTTGGCTTTTGCGACCTTTCTCTTGTGAGAATAAAGTGGCGTCTGCCAGCTTGCGTTGAATTTTTCTTCCTATTTTCTATCGGGATCCAGATGCGTTTCCCTATAACCGCAAAAATCCGTTTAACACATGAAAGGTAACGTTGACCTTCCACGTGACCTTTTATTGGCCTGGCACATTATATTCATGCCGCCTAGTAAGCTCTGCTGAAAATTCCAAAGTTAAACTTGGCATTTTTAACGGCAGAAGGAGAAAACCGGTGTAGAAAATATCGTGCGTTGAAGGAACAAATCCGGGCGGCTAAAATTGTTTGGTGTACTGAAATTTTTTTTTCTTGTTTTAAATCAAAATCAAGCTGATGGACATCATCAACGGACCTTCCAAAGATCGCGGTCGAACTATTGACTTCAAAGAACTTCTCTATGGCTATCATCGTGTTGACCCTCGAACCGGGGTGGATTATATCCTCGATCTCTTGCTGATGTACAAAAAATATAAGGGGAAGAAGATGACCACTCCCGTGAGACGCCATGCCTATGTGCAGCGTCCCTTCGCCCCACTCCAGCTGCGCCTTGTCCCGCCTTCTCCCTCATCCCGCCTAGCATTTATTCTACCCCTGTCTGGAAGATTCTCAACATTCGAGCGATTTTTCCAAAATTTCAACTTCGTGTGTAATACAGTTTCTGAGGAAATATCCAGAGGTACCCTGGATCTCAAGCTCATAGTCGTATATTTCGGGTCGCCTGCTGAGCATGACAAGTTCCTATCATTACTAAACTCACTTCAAGAAAATCAGCCGAAGCCTCCCTGTCCAATCAAGATTTTACACCAGGATAAGGAGTTTTCTCGAGGATTTGGATTGGCAACTGGAATTTCAGAGTGTGATGAAAATGATCTTTTGTTCCTAGTCGATGTAGACATAGTCTTTTCACCAGAGGCGGTGAGGCGAATTCTACTGAACACGCATCAGGCAGAGCAGGTCTACTTTCCCATCGTCTTCAGCGAGTACTCCAATGAACTCTTCCCAGAGAGGCTACAAAGCGCAGAGTCGTTCATAGTCTCAGCGGATACGGGGTACTGGAGAGAATTTGGATTTGGAATTGCAAGCTTTTACAAATCCGATTTTCGGAGCGTTGGGGGATTTGATTTGAACATTCGTGGATGGGGACTGGAAGATGTTTCACTCTATGACAAGTTTGTGAAGACAAATCTCACAGTCTTCCGCTCCCCAGATCCGGAGCTGCTCCACCTCTATCATCCAGTCAAGTGTGACCCAGGGCTACCACGCCCTCAGTATGACATGTGTCTGGGCAGTCAGGCAAGTACACTGGGCAGCATTAACAATCTTATTAGCTTTATGCTAAAAAATCGTCACATGCACAAGAGGCTGGAAGAATTCTCATCTCTACTCTTCCGCTTTTAATGAAGGCTAGAAGGATGCCGTGGGACTGATTGAGCCCGTAAGTCTTTTTTAATTCAAAGTGCCAAGGGTGCCATCAATGGTGCAAATTATAGATTTTCTCAATTATTATCGTTACCAACTTTTTAACGCTGACTGATAAATTAATTTATTCACTAAGTGTTCACGACAAAAAAAACGAGACTCTCGCGTTACAAAGCCTTCTAAACTCTTCCATCCCCTATCCCTATGTATATTTATATTTTTACTCCTATTCTTCCTCTAATTATGAAGTTAACTCAACGCTAAATAAAATTGAATCTCATAAATATTCAACATAGCGTGGTCCCTTGTTCGGGGGTTAATGGAGAAAAGCCTTACTTCGTCCCCATCCTCACAGGGCACGCACGCCGAAAGCCGTAAGAATTTTAGTGAAGTAGCGGACTTCCTAATTCTTATATTGTTTGAGAGAGTTCAACGAGGTAATTTTCAATGACGCTGTTTTTTATTCAGGGGGTAGTGAGCTTAACCTGGTGGATAGATGAGGTTTACATTAGGGTCTTCGCATTTCTTTTGATTTTTACCATTATTTTTCCAAGAGAGATTCCCCAAGTAAAATGCGTTCTGCCATAAGAGAAAACCACTTTTTTTATTAATCCTGAAATCTCGATTGGAATTCCATAGTAATCTAATGACGTCAGTAAAGTCCTCAAGAAGTTAAAAAAAGGGAAACACCTCTTATATCCACCTTCTCAGGATTCGGAAACTTCCTTTATATAATGAAATTATTAATTGTACGTCCATGGAAGTGGAAGGAAGTCAAGAGACAGGAATCCTAATGATGGCTTCCCCATTCTTTTTATCATTAGCATCACCATGCTCAAAAAAATGAAATAAGAAACGAGTTAAGGAAACCCTACCTGCCTGCCTGTGGGAATCGAATTTTACGTGTTGTTGGCAATACAGACAGTCCGGCAATATGGACACTGTCTATGCATTATCCACCAACAGTGCGTAGGAAATATCCATACTGCCGTGCGCTAAATGCCTGATTAAGAAAATCAGTTGCAAAACATGGCGGTAACTAATATTTGTTAATTAATTGAAATAGTGCTGTTGGAGATGTCGCACCATGACACTCATTCCACTGTGACCCGCAACTTGTGCTGCTCTCAGCATCACTGTCCTCTGTCTGTACCATCTTTGACAACAGCTTCGCTTTGAAGCTCGAATGTCACATTCTCAAACGATTCGGATTCGGGTTCAAGTTGAAGCATAGAGAAAGGGAGCCTTCACAAACTAACGTTATTGAATGGATTTTACAGGACCCACCCACCCGAGCATAACGTTACTGTGTGAAGGCTACAAAATACCAAAATTCGAACCATCGAATCATCATTCGAATTTCAAAATCTAAATTCCCATTAGAGATTCGACTAAAAATCGACTATTTCAGGCTTCGCTCTTGTCCAACTCTACTACCAGGATTTTTTTTATAAAATGTAATAATGCTCTCTGACATTAAATGTGGCTTATATTTAAGAACAATGAAACGAAAACCTTCAAGCTTCAACTCCGTCTACTTCAGAGAGAAAACGAAAGCTGAGAACTTCCGCCATGTCCTACGATTGATTAATTTTCCAGGCATTTTGTGCAGGGCAGTGTGGATATTGCCCAGGCACTAAATGCCTAGTGATGAGAGTCATACAAATCAACTTGGACTTGGAATAGAGCTCGTTAGGCATAAAAGGGTAAACAGTTATCGTTCATAATATCCATTAGCACAATTGGTTGATAAGTATCTTAATTATACCTTTTGTCCGGTCCTTGGGACGTACCTTTTGTGAAGACCAAGGTCTCCCCTGTACCAAGATACGTCGTCAAACCATTTCCTACGGAGGTTTGCCCTTCTTGTAGTAGAATTGTTTCAATTTTTTTCCCTAGAATATTGTAGGGAAAAGTCAGTATAGCAGAGTTAAGCCTTCTCAATGGAACTTTCGGTGTCAGGTATCAGGTTATAGACTCTCATCCCCAGGCAGTAGCCATACTGCTGGACTGTCTATATTGCCTGCAAACACACGGGTTCGATCTAAGGCTTCAGAAAAAATCAAGGTAAGACAGGGTATTCCTATCCTCTCACGTAATATGATACGTAATCTAATACGTAACCTGTCTTCTCCTTCAATTCACTTCGCAAAAGCTCGTTTTTAATTTATGGATTTCTTTTTAATTTTTCCTGTTTTGAGCTTGGCTCAGGTTCCAGAAAATATAGTTGGCAGGGATTAGTACCTTGATTTCTTGGGTGATTTGTAGGTAAGGTGACAGTCAGACATTAGTAGTATCTCTTTCGACTCCCTTCTGAATTTGGAAATCAGTGTACGTAGTAAAATTTTCATGATTCTTATAGCTGTTCTTCAGTTTTTTGTTGTGGTTGTGGTGTAGTGATTTACTTTGCCGATTTAAGGCCTTGCTGGACATATTTTTCAAAATGAACGGTAAGTCCAAAAAATTTTACAATTGAAAATCCAGAATTTTTTCTGTACCGGCTTGCAATGAGGAAAAGAGGGGCTGCATTTATAAAGTATCAACTTCTGTGAATGAAATTAAAAAATCCAGTCCGGGTTTTCCAGTTTTCCGAATTTTCAAAATTATCTTTTAAAAAAATGTAACTAAAAAAAAAGATTAGTGCAGACCGGCAAAGCCAGCACGTGGATTCGGTTGTAATAAAAAAATTCTAGGCTTTGAGGAGACTAAAAGTGATTTCTTTTTTTGTAAATTCTAGGTGGCTACGAATCATGGGTTACAGTAGTACTAGACGATCGGATGGGGTGGGAGGCTCTTGTGTTGGCCAGATCTCTAAAAAGGACGCTAACTACCAAGAAACTCAGCGTCATTTTCTCTTCGAAAAATGTCAGCTGGGAAATGAGGTCAGCAGACCCTTCATAATGTTAAAGTGGACTAAAAAAATGACTGACTATAGTATGCGTGTCTAACAGTATTATTTTTATAGGAATCTGCTCCATGAGGAGTTTCACCTAGCCGAGACCATTGAAAATACATTAAATCAGCTACCCAATTCAACCCTAGTGACAGAAATTCAATTGGCAAAAGTTTTAGTGTGGACTCTCCAAGTTTTTGAAAAATGCGTTTTTGTAGCATCCGGAAGCTTGGTAGGTTTTAATAATCAGAGGCCGGTTATCATTGAAAGTGATTAAGTAAAATTAAAAATATATTTTGATTGTTCGATTAGGTTATGGAGTCTGGGGATGAGCTGTTCAACTACGAAGAATTTTCAGCTCCACCCCTGGATCTTGACGGTTCGGAACCGACCACGGATTTATTCGTTTTCAGACCAAGCAGGAAAACCTTTTCTGAACTTTACGGGCATGTACATAGTGAAGGTGAGGTGAAAATCGCTGAACCGTTTCCAGACTTTATAATTCTACAATGTCGATCATGTTTTTTAAGGAGGTGAGGAAGCGGCAATAGTAAATCATTTCCGTAAGGGTTGGAGGGCTGGCTCAAAACAAATAAAAAGTGGACTATGGCTTCCGGTTAGCTCAGCTGAAAAACACTTGCAGTAAGATTGAAACAGCAGCCATCACATCTGGCTTATTTACATCTTTTTTTTTTCATTGTAGCTCACCACTCCCAAAAGTTGTTCGTTTATTGGGAAATCCCTGGGTGGCTGGAACGGGTTTTATACGGAAATATTCAGAGGCATGGCTGCAAATTTTTTATGAAGACTTAGTTCCACGATTGCACTCACTCCAGGTTAGCTCGAAAACCGGTTGTAAAACATGCCCAAACTTAATTTTATTCCTGGATTGTCATAGCTAGAGGAATTTCTCCTAAAATCTTCAGCCGTACTGAGCATCCCCCTTCCACCCTCAAGTTTACTCTCTGGTTCAAACCTAAACGTATCAGAATTCGATGACTACAGGGATTCAATTGCACTTATTGGTATGAGCTGCCGATTCCCTGGTGCAAACAGCTTGGAAGAGTATTGGGAAATTTTAAAAGAGGGCAAATACATGGTACGGAAGTTCCCAGTCGGGCGAAGGACTTTTGATGTCCCAGGAATTGAAAACTTCGTGGCAGGATTCCTTTCTTGCCCTATTGACGAGTTTGATGCAAAGTTTTTCGAAATAAGTCCAAGAGAGGCAGCATTTGTAGATCCACAGCAGCGGCTTCTCCTTGAAGTAATTTGGGAGTCACTGGAGGATGCTGGGCTCAACGGGGAGGAGCTCCGGAACACCGCAACAGGCGTATTTATTGGAATCCTAGAGCAGAACTACGCCCAGTTTCTCATGACAGAAGCAAATGCAGGGAATGAGTTCCACCATCGATTCCTTGGGAACGCTCTGAGCGGGACTGCAGGTCGGATATCTCATTTTATGGGATTCAATGGACCGAATGTGGCCCTTGAGTCTGGGTGCTCCTCATCCCTTGCTGCCCTCCACCTTGGATGTGAAAGCCTACGGAGAGGGGAGTCGAATTTAGTCATCAGTGGAGGTGTGAACCTCGTCTTCATCCCACGGGACTACAACGGAGCAGTACTTGCGGAGGATTTTAAGTGCAAAGTATTTGATGAAGGAGCGGATGGATTTGTGTCAGCAGAAGGGGTGGCAACACTTGTTCTTAAAAGATACCGTGATGCAGTTAGGGATGGAGATGACATCCGGGCGATCATTCGAGGGTCAGATCTTGGGAATGACGGGGCTTCCATTAGCTTCGGAACACCCAACGCAGTGGCGCAGGCTCGTGTCTGTAAAGAAGCTTTGCGAAAAGCTCAAGTGAAACCGAATGAGGTTGGATATGTTGAAGCGCATGGAACAGGGACCACCGTAGGGGGTAAGTCTTTTTTTGTTGAAATGCACATTGGACGTCTAGAAATTTTATAAATTGAAGAAATGCTGCAACTCGACTTATTTTCTTCTGATAAAAATAGTTTATTTTACGCTGTTTAGATACAACGGAGCTGACAGCGCTCATCGATGCCTACTCCTCAGAACGGAAGTTACCTCTCTTGATCGGCTCAGTAAAATCTAACATTGGGCACGGAGAGTCTGCCGCTGGGATTGCCTCACTTTTCAAGCTCATACTTTCCCTTCAGCATGATTCCATTCCCAAGAATTTGTTTTTTGAAAAAGTTAATCCCAAAGTTCACCTGGACACTATTCCTGCTCGAATTCCAACAGAACTGACACCATGGAAGGGGCCACGGAGATTTGGAGCTGTGAGCTCATTCAGTATGACTGGAACCCTTGTCCACGTCGTCCTCCAGTCTACCCCACCACTACCGCCATCTCTCCGAATATCTGACAGGGATTTCACTGGAATCCCGCAAGTTATCACCATCTCCGCCAAAACACCCGAGGCTTTGACGGCTCAAAAATCCAACTACCTGCAATTTTTCAAGAAAAATCGGACTCATTCACTCGCCGATGTGGCATTTGCTACGAATTCCTGCAGAACCCACTTGCAGCACCGACTTGCGATTCCAGCTGTGAGCATGGACGATTTAATCTCCCGCTTAGAGCAGGAGGACTTTATAACCGGAAAAGTATTTCCTTCCTCAACTTCCCTCCAAATTGGATTTCTGTTCACAGGCCAAGCCGCCAATTACTTTGGTATGGGAAGGCAGCTTTACGAAACATTTGAGGCATTCCGAAATACCGTGGACTACTGTGATGAGCTCCATAAAGCGAGTAGCGGGGAATCACTCACGAAAGTCCTCTGGGGCCATGACGACCCTGTCCTACAAGATCTCCACGCCCAGACTGCTCTCTTTTGCATTCAAGTAGCACTGGTCAATCTATGGCGTCATTTTGGAGTCCAGCCTGCAGTTGTTTTGGGTCACAGCATTGGAGAAATTGCTGCAGCCGTCTGTGCTGATGTCATGACAATCCAAGAAGGACTCAAGCTGGCGGCAGGGAGGAGCCTACTCATGCAAAAAATGAAACCTGGGAATATGACCGCAGTTCAAGCCTCCATCGACTTAGTGGAAAACCTCCTGCTCCAAGTTGATCTGGACGTGGCTGCAATTAACTCATCAGATCAGGTGGTTGTCTCAGGCTCACTTCCTGTCATTGAAGAGTTTGAAGCTCTCTGTGCTGGGAAGAGTATCAAAACCACAAGGCTCCGAGCAACCCATGCCTTTCACTCCAGGCATTCCGATGACATTTTGGAAGAATTCGGGTCCTTGGTCGAAGAGATTAGATTCAAAGCCCCGTCCTGCACATACATTTCTTCGACACTTGGGCGGAAGATGGAGCTAGAAGACTTCAGTCCAGAATACTGGATGTGTCACATGAGGGAAACTGTCTGCTTTGCTTCAGCCCTCCCGATCTTCACACGACCGTGTCAGGTCCTCGTCGAGATCGGCCCCCAACCTGTACTCCTCAGATTTGCAATGGAGAACCTCAGGGAGAATGAAAACGCCTTATTTTGTCCGTCCATCAGAAAGAATGAAGAGAACTGGAAGACGTTCTACGCTTCCTTGGCTAAGCTCCACGTCCATGGAGCTCATATTGACTGGTCCCTCTGGTTTGGTCAGAGAAAGAAAAAAGTTAAGCTTCCCTTCTACGCTTTTCAACGACAGAAATACTGGTACGAACCAGTGGGGGCTCCCGTCAAAGGAAGCACTGTACAAACTCCTGCCACGTCACCCACGCAATCGGAGCCCACGTCTACCGCCCCTCTTCAAAATGGAAACCCTCCAACCCTGAACGGTTGTAATGGGAGCGTTCAGCACGCAGATTCGAAGTTTCCCCAGTTAACCTCCATTACACAGAACGGAACAACCGAAAAATCACTTTTAGAAATAATAGCAGAAAGGCAAAAACCTGCTGTCAATGGGAATACAGAACCCGTAGCAGATCCAAAAACCACTCGCCTCATGAAGGACCTTGAAAAAATTGTTAAGTCAATGCTGCAGCTGCCATTTGACGAGTCTCTGGATTTAGACCAAAACTTGACGGAATATGGGATTGATTCACTCATGGGTATTGAAATCGGGAGGAAAATTCAGGGATTGGTCCCTGACGTAAAGCTTTCAACTCACGTTATTCAGGATTACCCCAGTGTGAAGAGCATCTTAGAACATATTCAAATGCTTCGGAAATAATTTTGCTCCGTAATCCTCTTATTCGATTTAGAATTTATTATTTCGCAAACTTTAGATTTGGAAAAAGTGAAGGAAGTCGAAAGAACCGGAAAGAGCGGAGTGTTTGAGAATTTACTTTTCCCTTCACCGCACGTTCGTTGTCGGTGGACATTTTTCTCATCTTCACTTACTTTTTGCTGGCTTTTTTAGGTAAAAAAATAAAGAAATCGGATTAGAAACTTGATAGGTTGTTTCTTAATGTTGAATTTACTTAAATAAATCAGAAAACTTAGATCAAACTCATTCAGAGTGTAGTATAGGTCATTGAAAAGTCGTGGAGGTCACAGCCTATCGGTCCCGAGCCACTGATTTTTCCTTGTAGCGAAATAAGTCGAAAACAATAATTTAAATTTTTGAGGGTGAGTTTTAAGCTCATAATGATTCTTTTCGTGTTTGGATAAGGAAAGACGCATAGGGAATTTTTAGTTAGTGAACGACCGTACAGATCAATGCATTTTAGAGCCGTAATTTGGTGATTTCCTTATACTTTCTCGCTTACTCAATTCAACCACAAAATCGTTCTAAAACTGTATTAATATAATAACAGAATTTATGGATTTGAAATTTCGTATCATAGGTTGGAGATCGGATACTCAAGCTATCGACACGATTTTTCTGCACGATTTGTACTGGGACTTAAAAATATTTGGCTAGTTTACCAGCTTAAGCAGTCAGGCGGATGCTGTAGAGAGATCTTGCAGCATACGCTCTTCGTAATCCCCTTCAGATTCTGAAATGATCACCAGGCACTCCGCCAATGAATTTTGAAGACCATGATCTATGACTTTGAAATCCTCCGTCTCGGTATATTCTAACTGCCTCCATATGACTTTTAGAATATGCTCCAGGGCAAGAGAGTCCACGTCTTCGCATCCACGCTCAACGATTTTGATCTTCCTCAGTTCCATTTCCGGTATTTCTCTTCTACTAGGCGTGCTATCCCGTTTCCCACGCTTATGACGGACTACGGGGTCCCCTTGGTCAACATCACCGATCCGCACGTTAGAAAAAACCTGGAATATTGCCATTGGTGGAGATGGCTCGCTCCTATCCTGAGAAAAGATGCATCTTTCCAGTTGCTTGACCAGTTTTGGTATTTGAAAAATGAGCTCCGTAGGAAACGATTTGATTCTTGCTATTCTTCCCATGAATTCACTGTTGTAGTTTCTGAGCTGAAGTTCATCAGTAAAGGCACACTTTTTATTGAGAATGAGCATTAGAAACCCCTGGAGTTTTCCAATCCATGTAAGAATGGCTCTTGCTATGTATGGGCCAGGAACTGCAGAGAGTCAATTTTCAATATTTCAGGTCAAAATTTTACCGTAGAGAGGTAAAGCGGGACAATGAGACTTAATTCGTAGGGAGCCAGGCGATATGCATTTGTGCATCAATGCTTTTTTCATCAAGCTTTGGTGCATTGCAAATTGATTAGCTTTAATTTTTTAAATGTGATTTTTAACCCACCCAGGTTTAAACAACGTTGTCGCTACGTTTTAAGTCATGACCTCTTTGAATTGCATTATACGCTTATTCGAAAAGCGCCTTGGCTCCCACTTCGAAATTGTCCGAAAATTGCTTCTTTTGAAACAAGGCCATACAAAGCCCCAGCAAGTCCATACCAAACACCATTTTATTAACTCCAAGGAAAAAATTTTGTTACCAACGCCGTAGGGTAGGGGATGAAAACCACCCTAAAACACGCCTTTTGCGCTTTCTGGAAACAGAATTTTCGGAAGCACGAGAGTACGATCCGTAAGGAAGTAAA
>JABASM010001899.1:0-12609 GCA_019776545.1 Brachystomella parvula | reverse complement strand
TTCCCTTCTCTGTAGACTCAATTCTCCAGAGCGAGTTCCCAAGCGAATCTACACAATTCTACAAAAAAAGTGAGAAAAATCAGTTTCTCTGCAGAACTCTACACCCTGGTTACAGACGGGTTTTCATAGGTGAAGGATGCCTCCAATTTTAAGCTTGGAGTTTGCCTCTTTTGGTAGGGAAGTTTGGGGGAATTAGTACCCACTGCTAAGGGACTTTCGTTTCAGGGATTTTCAAACGGAACCATGGCAAAATATGATGTACCCACGATGTACAGGTGACCAAATTTTTAGGCTAATAAATTGTGAGTTCCCATTCCGAATTTCAGCGAATTTTTCGAGATACCTTAATTTGAAGTTTATCCGTAATAGGACACTACTGACTCCGCACCCCTGTTGTCTCATAAGGTTGGGCGTTCCTCAGTGTGGGATTCATCATGAGCTTCCTCATACTACTTTTTAGTATGAGGACGATACCGGGAATGAATTTGCGAATTATATTTCCTTCGGTTTTACATACCTCTGAGCAATCCTTTTTGAACTTGCGTTGATTGATAGGTAAGCTGGATGGCAAATATTGGAAGTCTCCATTTTGCTATGGAACACTTTTGGAGCTTCTTATGGTCGAGTAGACTTGTAGGTAGAGTAAATTGAATTTGACTTGGCAGTTGGCAGTTTGTTAGGGGTAACGAGGTAAGAATCCTTCTTCTTGCCCGACCTGATAAAATCGGGATGTTTTTGAGTATGGAAAGCGAGCCGGGAAGAAAAAGTTGCTCAAAGCCAAGTCGTCGCCTGGATTCTATTCAAAAAGGAAATCAAGTAAAGTGCTCTCTAAGCCTGGGGGGTTCCGTAGATGTTTGAATCTGATTCCTATTATATTTTTTAGGCTAGAATAACAGTTTTATGAATTTAGAAAGGGCATGGCATAATTAAATCCCCGCATTTTTGATACTAACTGTTTAGAAAACACGGTTTTCCTCTTTCCATTATTCAAGTCTCATGTTAATTTTTTCCATCTTTCTACTCTTGTCATTAAATTTCGTTATGCTTTGATTTTAAAAGCTTATTTTTTACATATACTTCTGTTTTCTTTCCCCTCTTCTGCTGACGTTACTGTCGACGTAGGAACGAGAGGTATTTTTGATGAAAAGTCTAAAGTTAAAATGGTTTTTAATTTTTTTTACTTTGGCTATTCATCATGTTAATTGACCTTTTTAATTTTTTTTTATCCTTATTTATTTACTTATAACTTTTTTTTTGAAAACAGACTTTTAGAATCCAGATTAGAAGGGAGTGCTGCGCCGTCAGTTTAATGAAGCCTGGCCGTGATGACTTGAGAATTTTCGGACATGTGGGATCATATTTTTAATAATGCAATTCCAATGCCGAACAAATTGAGGGATCTGACACTTTTTTTAACTGTACTTCGGACCTTGTGCTTTGGAAATGCCAAACCAATAATTCGCAAATGGTTTGAGCTATGGGAGTAATGAAGACGTAATGATAGGGTGGTTGAGTGTAAATGAATTTTGGTTGGATGTAGGAGTATCCTGAGTCCATTGAATATTGACCCGTCCTTTAATCCTACTCAATGGCGAATTAAATTAATCTTCCCTTGCGGATATGGCTACGGACGTTTAGGATATTATTAATAGGCATGGGTGTCGTTGACCAAATAGATAATCCCTAATAGCTTTACCTTGGCAGAGTGTGGGAATAATCTGATAATGTCGTAACTGATTATAAAATTAAATTAGTCTTTGTTTCTATGCCCAAGGCCCAGGAGCTTGACTTAATTGAGCTTTGAATATGGTCATGCAGTTCGTTGCGTCTGCTACCACAAATCTGTGAATTTATGTATCTCGTGGACGGTCAGATTTATTTATTGACAGGAGAATGTAGTGAAATATTGCAAAGCATTTATTCTTTCTATCTTCTCAAATTTTAAAAGCTGGACTGCGGCTTATGATGAATGATAAAATTAGAAAGTATTTTGTAATTTTTTTGGTACTATTGTAATTCTGAATGACAATGGGCGTGGTGACTAAAAGTGAAGGTTTGACCACCCTGTCATTAAACTGGATTAACGAGGGTGTGAATGTGGGTTTGCATTAGGCGAGATGAGGGAATAGGAAGCGCAAAATGACTCAATTTTTCTGGAGACAGGGGTTTTTTTTTAAGTTTTTAATTTTGAGACTGTTTTCCCCGTTTTTTTTGAGTTTTTTTTTTATTCTGAATGTTCGAGGCAGCCTTGAGATTGACGTCAGTGCCCGTCTGGGAAGAAAGGTAAAAGAAACTTGTTGAATTTTCAACATGACAAGAGGACAAGTTAGTTTCTGTCACTTGTAAATTAATTCCGAGTGTTCGAATGTGAAAAGACAAGGAATAAAGCAATTACTAATTTTTCATTACTCTGTGATAGGTTGTCATCTTCCAATCACAAGTAATAAATTCAATGGCTCAACATTTACCGTTCTTAAACCGTTTTTCGCAAGGATTAGAATCCTTAACCATTCTTAACTTGTTTCTGATTTTTAATCTCCCGAGGAATGGGGATAGGGACGTGAGGTAATTCAGGATTTAGAAAAGGTAGGTTTAGGTTCTTTTGGTATTATAATTCAAATTTAAGTAAATTTGAAACATGTGTTTCTGCAAAAGATTTTAATTAAATGGGACGAGGAGGTATGTCACGTCTAAAACCTACGTTAATTATGAAAGGTCATGAACTATACTATGCTTTTGTCTTGTACATAGGCGGATAGAGTTTAGACTTGCGCTGAGGAGGTGGGAAGAAATTTCATACGTTTATTTTGGTTGAGGTGGTTTGGGCGTCTAATACAACCGAATTTTATTTCTTTGGTTTTGTAATTCTCTTCTTTTTTGCGGATTTTTTCTCTTAGTTTTTATTTTACTTATTTATGAGTTTTTATTTTTTATCATTTTATTTTCCATAAATTTTTCTTGCATGTGGACGAAGATTTGAAGAAAAATTACTTGGTGCCGCTTTCAGAACAGGTCCACACAACATGAGAAAAATCGAAAAAATTCAGGTTTTAGGTTTCAAGGTTCTGTTTCCTCAGCAGTAATTTTTAATTTTTTTTTAGAATGCTGGTATGCTGGCTAATTTGACCTAGTTTATGAGTCAGATGAAATTAACTATAAAACTCCGTGGATTACGTAACCAAGAATTCAAGTTGATACATGAGTAGAAAAAAGTGGTTTTTCCGGGACATGGATCCCTTAGATGCAGTCGTGGGATGATGAGGATGTTTTGAGATCATTCTCTACCTCTGCTGTGGTCAAGGTATTTCGTTACTTCCAGCATGATGAGTAAAACTGGGAAAACCATTCGTCCGACATTCCGTGGTTGAGGTTCTGATTCTGTTGCTTAAAGGACTATTCCAGGCAGGGTTTTTCGTCTACTTCACTATAGAAAATGTTTTTCGCTCTTGCTAGGCTATAAGAATGAAAGAGTGGAGACTCCAGCTCATGATTACTTCCACTTCACCTGCCCTGCTCTAATCTCGAAAGACAGGTTAAAAGTGGGCCAGCTTGGGTACAGCGTTACCTGGAAATGTAACTGGAATTAGAACTTGAGTTTTAATACTGGAAAAAGTTACGCATTTTCATTTTTTAATTTTTTTTAAATTATTCTGTTTAATTTAATATTTTTTCAATTTTAGTTATAATTTCGGTGCTTGAAATTTTTGTTTATATGATGCCTAAAATGAATTTTTTGATCGATTTGAGTGCAGAGCTGATCAAAATTCTGTAGAAGGTGTTCCGGTATTTTCTTAAAAAAAAAAAAAGAACAATAGAGCAATTAAGAATGGATGATAATTTACTATTGATGGAAAAACCACTGCTTTTTTTATGAATTGCGTTGTGGTTTTATTATATTTCTTATTTAAGAATGACAAGATTCAATGTCTCGTTTTTTTCTTCCTGTTAATGACATTACAAGGGAGTGATCTGTCTTGTAGAAAAATGAAAAAAAAATAAAATAAATCTGAGGGGTTTATAGTATGGAAAAAATGCCCTCCGTCCTACGCCGGTGTTATGTTGTATAGCAAGTGGACTAAGGGCTAGGCGATAATAATGTAAATGTATGGAATTGGGATAACAATGGAATGATCATGATGAAGTTGATGAGGGATGAGGCTTCGAGGCTTCGCATTTTGGAAGAAGCTGAGGGGGAGATGAGATTCCTATGCGTAACAAGATTTTTTTTTCGTGCTTCTTCCTCAGTCAGTTGATTCAGAGCATACGACGAAGGTGAAGCGTTGTTCTTCCTTGACGTAGCTGCCTTTATTTCTCCGACGTCATTTATTTTTGTAGCTTCGTAGCACATTAAAATTCTGTATTTATTGTTCTTCACTAAAAATATTTTTCGAATTACGGAACAAGTTCTGTTTTTTTATTCTTTTTTTTCTTCAATCACTGCCTTTTTCTCGATTCATGTGGGACCTTTTGATTGAATTTGGAAAAAGTTGTGACGGGGTGCACTGGGACAGGAAATTTGGAGCAGTGAAGTGAAAACGTTGTGGGGCTTGTTATGGGATCCTGGAAAAGTATAGGCCTGAGATGTGGGGCAGTTTCACCTGATGTCAGGGAATTCTGGATTTCTTCGGTCAGCAGTCAGAGACGGAAAAGTTTTTGACATCTCCGTACGCTCCAAGTGATTTTTGATTTTTCTGATCCTCATCACGTCTTCCGAAACAGCAGAAATTCCTGAGTTACTCCATCACAAAAATGTTTGTACGCTGGATTTGGAAAAGCATTTTTGTATGACTCAGCTCCAAGGATTTCCGTTGAAAAGTTTCTCGTCAACTTGCCAAAAACCGAGACTCGGATTTGAAAAAGCATAGAACTTTCTCGGATTTTTTCGGCTCTTGTAGAATTATCGTGGTCTCCCATGTGGGCACGCTCGATGCTCATCTGTGTCAACCGAAGCAGGGGTTGATGGACAGTTGTGGTAGACCGGGTCGACGTCACTCCCTAACCAGGTTGAATAAATCTCCTACAAATTGGGGACATGTGGGGGAGGTTTCATTCATTTCGAAGAATAATTTTTGGAAATTGGGATCATCAGTACAAAGCTTTGCCTTCAGCTTCATCGGATTCTTATGAGTGAAAAGTGATTTTGAATTTTAATTTCTGGTGTTTGAATGGATGGGTACAATTTGACAAATGGCCGAGAGTGGTTTCGTCGTCGTAGACCCTGTGAAGTGGAAAATGGAGGTGGTGGGCTCAATAATGAGTCCATTTATCCCAATACGATTTCACTGACGTTGGAGTTGGAGAGGATCCTTCAGACAATGGCTCCGGTGACGACGGCCTTCCCCACTGCTCCAGTACCCAAAAATAACAGAAACGTAACCACGATCAATAATTTTAACCGGACCAAGAGTTTGGAAAATTTGGATTTCAAGGAGAGGAGGCAGTTGATTGCGTCCACTCTCTCACTTGCCGAGATTCTTCAACAAGGTGCTTGTTTATTTTTATTCTATTGCGCTTGGACATGTTATACCCAGAATTCCACGATATCGACATGCACCGCAAATTCACTCCGCGCGCACTATTCCGTTTTTCGAATTTGATCCTCTATTAATTTTTTCCAAAAATCCTTATGGGATTTAGCATGCATAAATTGGGGGTTGTATGGGGGTTCACAGTCAACGTTTAAAAAATCGATCTTCTGCAGAAGTCTAAAAAATTGCATTGCTGGTGTCTGAAATCACGCAGAGTTTAGTACAGCATTCAAACAACAACCAAATTTAGATTCAAGGTGCGGAAATGCTATTTTTCTGGTATGTCCGGAACCAGAAAGCTGATTGTTTTCAAGCTTCCCTTAAGAACGCCAAATTTTATGTTGACCGCAAAAGGATTTCGACAAAGAAAAAAAAACCGGAGTAAAAATTGTGGAGCGATAATCAGGATCCTAGCCTCCCACCGTTTCAGAGTGACACATGTCGTTATCATGGAATTCTGGATTCGCTTGTGAGATGGGCTTGATCGTGGAAAAATGTTAAGGTTCTTAAAATTTCGTGAGCTTTTTTTTGTCCTACCCGAAATCAACATTCACAATTTCCAATTAAAAATTCCGTGATGCCGGTCTATCCCAGTCTCTCCACTCCTTCATTTGGGATTCAATTGTTCGTGGAAGGATTTGCAATTAGTTAGTATGATTTGGTGATTTTATCGGTTCCATTGTTATCACCAGTAAGAGGTATGTGGGGAGGAGGGGGGTGGGGTGTTAGTCTCGCATGTTGCTCGATGAATCTTGTGTTTTGTAGGTGAGTGGTGGGATATTTCATTGTTTTCGATAAACTGAGATTGAAAATAAGGTGGAGACGATGAGATTGAGAGGTTATCAATTGAGCCTTCCTGTTCTCACTCTGTGCAGATTTTTGTAGGAAATTAAGGAGAAAGGTTGCTTGGGAAGAATGGATGAAGCGAATTGAGCTGAAGGTACATACTGCAAGATGTTTCTGAAATTATCTCTCTTCCGGTTCTATTGGGTGAAGCATGGGTTGCTCTTGCCTAAAACTAGTGTGGATGATGCTGAATGTTAAAAGGAAGGAGTAAATTCAGATGCGCAAATCCTGTTCATTCTTCCTTTTATAATAGTGATAGTGATAGGGGGGAGGGGTGAGCAATGGTGATATCCTGGGGAGCGTGTCTAACATTTAGTTCATTGAATTAGTTGTGCTACCTTAATTTAATTATTATGTCAGTTTCACTGTCATCTCTTCTAGGTCAAAGATTTACCTTGAATTTTTTGGGAGGAGGTTAGGGGCTTCCAGAAATTAGTCGCTTCGATTCCATGTGCATGCAATGGACTCGGTCTGATAATTTTCTTTCTTTTGTGGAAAATCAGGAAGCTAATTTAAGGATTGCTGGGGAAGCTGGTGGAGCAGGAGCTTTAAGCACGGCTAAACACGTTTCATATTGCCAAGTTTCTAGCGCTCTCCAGCCAATCTTCCGTTATTTGAGGTGCATTTTTTACGGGATGGTTATTTAGGAATTTTAGGTCGAGCCGTGCTTGTCGTTTGTGTGAGGAATAAGGAATAAGAGCTCCGTAAAAGGGCAAAGGAGCGTAAATTGTTCTCCATGTAGCTGGTGCTGTCCATTTTGTCACCTCCTAGTTCTCTGAAGGAATAATGATGATAATGAGATGTGCTTTTTACTGTTATGTTTTTTCAAGAGGAATGATGGTGGAGAGGTGTTTTCTTTATCTTCTCAATTTTTCTTATTCCGGAGTGTATTTAAGGTGTGTATAGTCTTTGCATTCTTGGCTTTGATGGTACAGGTACTAACGGGTGTCCACCATAAAAGGTCACAACCGTAGAGAGATGTGTATTAATGTGTTGCGATTAATGTGGAGCGCTTTGGTGGAGCGATGTATAGAGCCTTGCAACGTCAACATGGTTTTCTTAGCGAAATTAGGTAGGGCTCGTTGTCAGTTCCGTTTAGCGAGTATCCAGCGTCACTGCTCGATTGAAGCCGACGGTCTGCAAATCCGCTTCTTCTGAGAAAAATCTGGCGGAGCAGAAATTCATCCTGCTGTCCCACTCGGGAATTGTAATTTTTTTCTTAGCGGAGGTAGTTTGTTAGCCCTATGCTACGAAAGCTTAGAGAATAGCATAGAACTTTAAAAAAAATTAACAATTCTCGAGTGGGAGGTCAGGACGATTTTCTGCTCCAGCAGAATTTTTTCATAAGGCGTCCAAAGCGGTTTGAAGGCCGTCGATTTCAATTGAGCAGTTACGCTGGATTCTCCCTAAACTTAACTAACAGCAAGCCCTATTTATTTATTTGTTTGATTAGTTAAGGGCCCTGCTAGCACCAGGTGCTGGTCAGGTCGTTATCCTTAACGTTGAACCCTACTTAACTTGAAATTTCGGTTAGAATATGATGGTGTCGTTGAAATTTTAAATTAAATAGTATAAGGCATTAAAACACCGATTTAGCCGTTTTGTAGCCGTTTACAGTGGACACCCGTTATGATTATTGTTCAAAAATCTTTTTTAGTGGAGGAAGGGGGAGATTTGAAACATTTACATAACTTACGATAACGAGACGTTTTCGTTTTCCAGAGAGTAAGCAATGGCCAAACCCTCTTAGTTTTGTATGAGCAACAGAAGAGGGGGGGGGGAGTGGGCTTGATAACAAAGCCAAACAATTTACCCAATTTACTTGTAGGAATTCAAGAATATGCTGGCTCAGGAAGTCTTTCTTATTGAGTTAGTAGAAAGACTCGGGGTCGGGGGCAGGAGGACTTTAGGGATTTTGCCGTTCGGCTAAAAATTAGATGAGGATTTTTCATCTAATTTTTGCACGGGATTCTTAAGTGGGTATTTTTGCTCGGGATTGCTTGTTTGCGGATTGTTTTGCTTGGATGCCGATTCAGGATTTCGCTCCTCGTAGTTTTTCGAAAGATTGCGTTGGGCTGAGTTTTTCGCGGTTTTGCTGCCCGGAATTTTTCGGTCGCGGATTTTTCCCGTTTTGAGGATTTTCAAAAAAACGGTTGCTTTTTTTCTTCGTCTGCTAATGATAATTCCATGTTCTACTGGAACAAACGAAGTCCTTACCTACTTTTTTATAAACAACGCCGGCTGCTTTTTCTTATTCCCCTCTCTAGAAATGATCTGTAATGAGCACCTCGTAATAAGCAGGTTGAGCTCTAAATAGTTCTCTTTACTGAACGCTCAGTACCATTTCTGAGTTTTTGTTGAGATCGACTAGGCGGCTAAAAACCATCCAATTGTTGAGGAAGCTGCAGGTGGGACGTGACCTTGGGAAATGAGGAGATGAAATAATGCCCGGGAGTAGTTAAAGTAGGAAATAACTTGTAGAAGGATACTAGGTTGGGACTTGGATTTGAGGATTTGGATGAGAATAAAGCTTTTTCTTGAGTGCCTTGGGTCGTAAACCCCCTGGCGAGGCCTTAAGTGATAACATTTGATTGGTGGTGATGGAATTTGGAAAGCCGAGAACTCCCGCCGCCTCATCCTCCAAAATTCATTAAGACAAACGAAAAAAGGAAATTGAATTCCGCCATTTTGTAAAATGCGAGTCTTCCTGATAGTCTTTCCAGCCGCGATGGTAGAAGATTGTGGAAAGGAAGTTAAATTTTGATTGCTTCATTTTAATGTTGATGACTGTGGGGGTTCACTTAGTATTTACTTTGCTAATCGGCATTTTCGTTCTCCATCCTCGAATGGATCCAGAATTTACCATAGTGAGGACTAAAATATTGGAAAAATTAAGCAAATTTTTGGAAATTTAATCAAAAAATTTGGAAAGAAACCTCTTTAGGCTTTAAAGACAAAATTTTTCTCTTAAAAAAACTTGTACATCCGGAAACTCAAGGTGCTAAAAAGCAACAGGAAAAGTAGAGAAAAAAATGTAAAATGCAAAATTTGTTAAAAAAAAAAAAAAAAAAAAAAATAATAAACAATTTCCAAATAAAACTTGATTGGGAGTCAGTTTGCTTACAGCATTCTTTAAAAATTGAAAAATCTGAAAATTTAAAAGTTTATATTATCGTAGAAACCACAGGTGCTAGACGTTGTCTCTGCGCTCCCTCCGACTCCGAGCGACCCAACAAACGATGTCTACAAACCGTGCTCGAAACAGAAAGAGGTTTTTTTTTCGAGTACGAAAAAAAACTAAAACAAAGTTTCAAAAGGATATTTTAAAAAAAAAAAGCTTTCCTCGATCAAGCTATGATGGTCAGTCATGAGGATAGTACGGCAATTGGCTATTTTGGAAATATTTTATGCCAGGCTTAGTAGTAATTAGTATGTCGGAGCACGACACTCTACTCTACATCAGGAAGAAAATCGGGAATATTTTGATGGATTTGTACAATAATGATTTGGAACTTTTTAGGTATTTGCTAAACCTCTCTATCATCTACCTCTTCACTTTGCATTACATTAAACGGAATAACTTTGAGATTTCCTTTTGTTCTTCTCAGAAGAGCAGAAATAATATTGACGAAGATGAGTTAGGAAACAAAAGAAAGGAAATTTGAAGTTTTTGCACTGAAATTGAGTTATGGAAGCACCTCACTCAGGCAGAAGTTGGAGAAAATGAAAGGAGAGAAAGTTTTGATGGAAAGTTTTTTGAGGATTTAAGAAGTGGGTGGAGATAAGGGGGTGAAGTACCTTCCCCTTGTGACAGGATTTTAAAGCTTTCAATTTAAAACCTGCCTGGATTACTTTCCGTTCATTTCTCTACCCAATTCGCTACTCAGAATTTTCGTGATGAAAATTACCTGTATGGTTGATTTTGATTTTTTCTACCCATTTATTAAAAATTTATTTCAAAATTTTATTACATATCTTACAGGAGGCGAAGAATGTCCAGTAGAATTGAGAATGATCTAAAAAAAAAGTTTTCTTCTGATTTTAGCTAAATCGAAGCCAAATGGAATTGGACCAAGATCCTCAAGTGTTGGACCTCCAAGCTCGAAAAGCCCTCCACCCCCACCTAGGAAAAGTAAATTCTCTTCCTTTGGTCGGCTCTTCAAACCTTGGAAATGGAAGAGGAAGAAGAAGTCTGATAAATTCGAAGCTGCTTCAAGATGTAAGAACGACCTCAATATTTATTTCTTGAATCTTTAACGTCTGTAATGGATTTGAAGGAGATCGGAGAAAGTGAGCGTGATCGAGAAGATCGTAAACCCGTTGTTCTAAAATATTCAGAGATGAGGATAGGCTGACAAGAATTGGGTGTCTGGGAACGACGGGAATTGCATATGGAGCTTCTCTATCACTCCATCGTAATTGGATTTCCTTCTCGTGTATTTCTTTCGACAGTTCGAAAGTAGTGCGTTACTCGCTCCTCATGCTCGACCCAAGCGCTCACTTTTTTTTGCGTTTTTTGATTTTTTTTTTTTTGCCATCCGGGTTTGCTATTAAAGAGTCTCGGAATTATTAATGAGTTGAGATTAGAACTTAGAACCAACTTCTTAGCCTCTGGGAGTTAAGCTGGGCCACATTTGGAGGTTTGCTTGAGCTAATTACTAAATTTAGAGATCTGAAAAAGATTAATGGAGGAGTTGCATGCTTGTTTTCTGAAAGTAAGGGATGGAGGAGTGGGAAATGAGGAACTGAATTTATTGAGGCGACAAAAGGAATGGAAAATGACAAATTAGCATAAGGAAATACTTCCTTGCTTTTACTTCTACAAATTGCAAGCGAATCAGAGCAAGAATGAATTTTATTTTCCTTTGATTTTATGAGGAGAGTGGAGTATAAAATTTTGAACTTGAGCCGTTGTGTTATAAGACTTGGAACTTGGTTCTCTGCCAGTTTAATGGATCATCCATTATAAGTCATAAAACCGGAGTTTTAATATGCAATTCGGTCGTACTGAGAAATGATGAATGGGTGAAATGCAGTAGGGTTTACAATTTATTTTTTATTTTTGTAATTAATCACGATCTCCTTCTGCTTTGTTAAATTTATGATGGATGGCTATATGAAATTAGTGGATCTGAGGCTTTATTCAGCTTATGATTTCTATTTATTTTATTATTTATTTTATTTCTTATTTTATTTTAGCCTTGGAGCGAAGAATGTCGGTCAGGGCGAATCGAGAAGAACTAGTTCAGAAGGGAATCCTTCCACCTGATACACCGAACATGTTATCCTCGATACCCGATGACGTTTCTGGTTAGTATTACTCCATTCATTCCCATCAAGATTAAAATTTCCCAACTCCATCATCCATCCATCCCACAGCTACATCCCAGCTTCCAGGAACCTGGGATCATGTTTTGACAAGACAGTGAAAGCCTCTGTCCCGATTTTCCAATGTATGCTGGATCTAGGCATAGGCTTTAAGGAATACCGATTCATGCCACTTTCACCAAGAAACGTTCAAGCTTAGCACATCCCTTCGTTTTTTTTTAAAATTCTAAAATCGTTATGGGATTTAACATGTAAGGCATACCTAAAGGGGGCTGAAAATGTGTTTTTTTTGTACGCCTAAAAATTCGCCCCTTTTTGCATCTTTTCCTAGATCTGGTCTATTTCTAAATATTTTCAGTTCTGTGTGATTTGAGATTTTTCAGATTTCTGAATTTTATTTTTATTTTTAACAACTTCTTCACCCTTAGAAATGCCATTTTTTATATGTCCAATCCCATAAGGATTTTCTGAAATCGCTAAACAAGTAAGGAGGTTTTCATGATCCAATCTTCTCACCTATGGAGTACTATGGTGAGATTCTGCTACAATACAACCCTCCGCGTTTCCTTTTCGGTTTCTACAGAATGTAGGGAGTTTGGCTGAAGTGGGAAATATGAGTATACTACATTTATATTTAAATGCGTTTTTTTAAATAAACCTCTTGGGAAAAAAGCTACGTTGACACGTGTAACCCTCAAGCTGGTTTTTAAAAAACGTTTTCGATTCGGAATATAACTGCTCATTGGGAATGTTACTGCTCATTGGGAATATTACTGTCATTGGGAGTGTTACCGGCTCATTGGGAATATTACTGTCATTGGGAACGTTATTGGCTCATTGGGAATATTACTGTCATTGGGAATGTTACCGGCTCATTGGGAATATTACTGCTCATTGGGAATATTAC
>JABASM010001898.1:0-12628 GCA_019776545.1 Brachystomella parvula | reverse complement strand
CCTTAATGCTTAACCTTCGTCTTGCCAATTTATTGCAGATAACAAGGAAACGGTGAGCGTTGGAAAGCTGAGGATGAGGCCTGATGATTTCAACCTAATCAAAGTAATTGGCCGTGGTGCTTATGGTGAAGTTCAGCTGGTAAGCAACACATTATAAACTTTCTCAGTTATTGGATGGAGTTTCTTCAAAAGGGTTGTTTTGAATTTGTAGGTTAGGAATAAACACACACAAAAAGTTTATGCAATGAAACTCCTGAGCAAGTTCGAAATGATAAAGCGATCAGACTCGGCTTTTTTCTGGGAGGAAAGGGACATAATGGCACATGCAAATTCAGAATGGATTGTACAACTTCACCACGCCTTCCAGGATACCAAGTACCTTTACATGGTTATGGATTACTGTCCAGGTATGGATCTTTACATCTTGATTGGGCCTTTACTTATATCCTTATACTGATCACTGCGATTAGGTGGAGACCTCGTGAATCTCATGTCAAATTTTGATGTTCCTGAGAAATGGGCTAAATTCTACTGTGCGGAAGTAGTACTTGCATTGGATGCAATTCATTCCATGGGGTTCGTGCATCGTGACGTCAAACCTGATAATATGCTTCTGGATAGACACGGGCATTTGAAGCTAGCTGATTTTGGTACCTGTATGCGGATGGATGAGGTAATAGGGAAACCTATTTTTAGGCAACCAGAGTTGTGTCTGTAGTTTTAAGGAATCTGAATTTTATGGTCTGTTACAGGGAGGCCTGGTTCATTCCGACACGGCAGTTGGGTAATCTAATATACTAATGCAATCCGAATTTTCGCTAATTTCATAGTGACAAGTTATGCTGTTACTCCTTGTTTATTTTTAGAACTCCTGACTACATATCTCCTGAAGTTCTGAAATCCCAAGGAGGGGAAGGGGAGTATGGGAGAGAGTGTGATTGGTGGTCAGTCGGAGTATTCCTATATGAAATGTTGGTGGGAGACACGCCGTTCTACGCTGACAGTTTAGTTGGGACCTACGGAAAAATCATGGACCACAAAAACGCCCTTAAATTCCCAGATGATATTGGGATAAGTGCTCAAGGAAAGAACTTAATTTGTGGATTCCTGACAGACAGAACGAATCGATTGGGAAGAAATGGAGTGGAAGAAATCAAAAGCCATCCCTTCTTTGTTAACGACCAATGGACCTTTAGTACAATTCGCCAATGTATGTAGAAACTATTATTTCGGTTGCCTATCACCGAATCTTTTGTTTTCTGAAGCCGGATGTTTAATTGGTTGATTTCTTGTAGGTGTTCCTCCCGTGGTTCCTGAGTTATCTGGTGACGATGACACTAGTAACTTTGACGACGTGGAGAAGGATGACAGCCCTGGAGAAGATTTCGTCACACCGAAAGCCTTCGCCGGGAACCACCTACCATTCGTTGGATTCACATATTCCAGAGATTATCAGTTACTTACGTCCAGAACCTCAGGCTTCCAGGGTCAAATTTCGTCTGTCAATGCAGTGGACGGGCATGTACCGCCTAAGGTAAGCCTGACATTTTCGCCTTGTCATCAATTCGAACATTGAGATTTGAGAAAATAAACGGTATGCTCTTGTTGGTTCTTAGGATCCCAAAGCAAGTCAGACTCAGAGTATTGGGAAATTAGAACAATTGGAAGCGTCAAGGGCCGTTCTAATAAGTCAACTAGAGGCCGTTACAGAAAGAGAGGAAAAACTACGCGAAGAAGCACGGGGTCTGGAAAGAACGATGGCGTTACTCCAGCATGAAGTTAAAGAAGCCACAAGAAAAGCTGAGATTGAACTAGAAGCAAAGAAAAACATGGAAAATAGCTTCCAAGATCTTAAAAGAAAATATGAAGAGGAGCAAAACAAACGGACGCGCGAGATGACCAATAATCAACAGACGAATGAAAAAATTTCCTCGCTTGAAAAACAGGTAAGGAAATAAACGAAATAAAACATGCCATAAAACCGCATTGAATAAAATTCTGTATTTTATGTAGCTTGCGGAGGTGAATGAGAAAATGAAGCAAGAGACCGAGCAAACTGCAAGACTTCGGAAGCAGTACAATGAGCTAACATTTTTAATGACAACGAAAGAGCAGTCGCTCACAGAAAAGCTGACTCATGCCCACCACGTCAAATCATCACTCGAGCTTGAAATTGCGAAACTGAGTGCTTCGCTAGAGAAGGAAGCATCAAGCTACCATCAAGCAATTGAACATAAGCAAGAGCTTGAGAAGCGGAATATGGCTATTCAACAAGAGCTTGAGAAATCTCGAGAAAATGAGAATAGACTCGTCGCTGATTCAAAAGTCCTCTTAGACAAGTTAGTAGAAACTGAAAAGAACTCAACTTCCCTTGAACATCAACTCAAAGTCCTAAGTGCCAAATATGAGCAAGAAGTCAAAGCAATTCACAAAGAAATGGAACGGCGGAGTCCATCTGCGGAGAAGGAGGATCAAGTTAAAGGTAAGGAAAGTATCACGCGGTGCCAAGCTGTCTGCTCCCTAATTTATAGCCATTTCCTGCTTTGTCAGAATTCAGACAGACAGATCACAATTTTATGTATGGGCTGCTTAAACACCGTCATTTATTCAATTTCATCTGCTTTTATGCTCCTTTCTGTTTCTTCTTCCGCTGAGGTGGAAGATGTAGTACATAATTTTCGGTTTTCCGCAATTCAGAAGAAAGGAAGGCTTCTGTCGATAAAAACGCAGGAAACAAGAAAATGAACGCAAAAATGGAGATTCAAAATACAGCTGTGTTAAAAATTCTGCTAACTTTTTTGTCGAATTATTTTTTTTGCTTTTAACGATTTTTTTTGTGGCCAACCGCGGCCGATGGTGTTCTCTTTTTAAGGGCATTTTGGTTTGGACTCTCGCTGTAGCCATTTCTGTTGCTGGCGTTCTGCCCCTGGTCCCAAATTCCTTGTCTTCTCGATTAGGCTTGCAATGGGATTTGGATACATTTTTTTTTTTTGCACTTTTTTGTTTCAAAGCAAACCTGTTTGAATGGCTAATTGTTATTTTGGACTCTGATTCCGCTCTCGAATTTTCCGATAAGTCCTGCATCTTATTCTTAAATGAAATCAAAGTCAGGTTGATTTGCGCACCGTAGGGGGTTTGACGTTGTCTGTTTCTGAGAATTGTCAAGACTGGTAAAATCCTAATAATTTTAATAAATTTTGACTTAATCTGATCCGGCACTTGAATTATAATATTTTACCGAAAAAATCTTAATGTTTTTTCCAGTACATATATCACGTAGGGTAACGTGCAAGGATCTACAAATTAGATTTCTGAATTATGTGCATCATTATGAATGACGGAGTCGGCCGATTTTCTAGAATATCTAACCAAAAAAAGTAGTTACTGAATGCCGCATGGTTGTACCTCACCACTTCAGTTTGATTTTGCAATCGCTTATCATGTCCCCTTATTGGCAAGTGGAAATGACGACAATTAATGGATGATGTAGCTTCCATTGCTTCATCCAAGCTTGTAAAACTGACCTCGATAACTAATGATTTTTTTGGGGAAATCGGAAGAATTAATACAGAGGCTTGTCCAAGTCAAGTCACGCTGATTTGAATTCAGATTTTATATTCATTCAATATTGATTTTAGGAATACTGAAGATTCATTGTAGATTCATTTATCATTTGTAATATTTAAGGGAGAACTTTTCCTGTCCGGCATTGAAATTCAAAATGAAGTTCATGAGAAAGCTTGAAGAAGCTTTTCCTCAGCCGCCTAATATGTGTTACTGGGTCATATGAATTTATTAAAAGGCGCCCACAGCCCAACTCCAATTATTTTTCTGGGAAATTGCGAAATTCCAGAGATGTTGTCAAGGACGGTTGCCTTGCTTTGCCTCACGCCCGACTGTAACTCTGGACAGTCTTGGCGAACAAAATCTTGACAATATTTTTTTTGTCAAAAATTTTAATGAACTGCTTAAAATGCAGACTGAGTGCTAATTTCTCTTTTGGAATTTTTCCCAGGACTCCAGGCGAAACTAAACGAAGAAAAATCCTTGAGGCTGCGAGCAGAAAATCATGGACAGGAGGTTGAGCGACAAATGTCAATGCTATCTGTAGACTACCGTCAAGTGCGAGCTGAGCTTCAGAAATTGGAAGGTCAACTCCGTCAAGAGATTGAGAAAACGAAAGGTTTGCTTGTCCAGCTTGAGCAGGAAGCTCAGCGAAGGTCCCAGCTTCAGTTGGATTTGAGTTCACATGTATCAGAAGTCTCTTTACTTAAAACCAAGGAGAAGCAATTACAACGAGACATCGTGGAGTCAAGGGAAACCAAAAAGTCATTAGTAAGAAGATCTTCAGAAAATCAAAGCCGCCAAAGCTGTTGACGATTTGCAGATGAAGGAGCTGCAAGAACAACTGGACACAGAAATGCATTTCTCTGTAAGGAATAATAGACTCTATTTTCTCTATTTTTCAATTTATTTTTATGGGCTTCGATTTGTATTTCTTTTTTCTTTGTTTCAGACCCTGTACAAAACAGAGCTATCAGACTTGAGAGAAGATTTTGAAGAGAAGCGTCGACAAAACTCGTGAGCTGGAAGAAGAGCGGAATGAACTAGCTGCTCAGCTTCAGTCAGCGATTGCACGAGCAGACAGTGAATCTCTGGCGAAGAGCATTGCACACGAGACGATAGCAGAACTAGAAAAGGAGAAGACGATGAAGGAACTAGAAATCAAAGATCTGTTTGCAAGGCATAAGACTGAAGTCACGAACAAAGACATCGTACTAAATTCGGTGAGCGTCTAAATTACTAATAATCTAATTTAATTTTCCCTGCAATTTAATGAGACATTTTTATGGTAGCTGCGTGAGAAGGAGTCAGACTACAAGAAGTCAATGGAGCAACTCAAGAAAGAACGTGATGAGTTGAACCAGAAATTGAAATCCGCACAAGAAGGTGAGAAAGCAATTTGGGTTGTTTTTTCAAATTTTTTTTGAAGGAATTAATTTGTTTCTCGTAGATTTAGAGCGGTCTAGTGATGAAGAGGCGGTTGAGAAACTTAAGAAGCAATTGCAAGCAGAGCAACTTCTCAAAATTCAAGCTGTCAATAAGCTGGCTGAGATAATGAACCGGAAAGACTTGAACTTGAATTCCAGGAGTAAGAAAGAGAAAGGCAGTATCTCAGGTGATCTGCGGAAGAAGGAGCGAGAGAACCGGAAACTTCAACAAGAGCTGACGCAGGAGAAGGACAAGTTTAATCAGATGACGTTGAAATGGCAGAAGGACCTTCAAGAAATGCAGGCCTCGCTTAATGAAGAGACTCAGATGAGGCTTAAGATTCAAATGGAGCTCGATTCTAAGGACTCGGAAATTGAGGCTCTCTCTCGGAAGCTCTGTGAAACAGCCTCAGTGAGCTCAACTGATGGTGACAGCCTCATTGGGAACAGTATTGGAGGTCCGGATGAGCTTCGTATGGAGGGTTGGGTATCTCTTCCATCGAAACAAAATATACGAAGACACGGATGGAAGAAACAATATGTCGTCGTCTCATCTAGAAAAATTATTTTTTACAATTCTGACCAAGAGAAGCAGAACCCAATCCGTGTCTTGGATCTGAAGTAAGTCAAATTTTATTCCGTATTTTTTTTTTATCATTTTTCTGTTTGACGCAGGGCAGCACGTGAGTAGTGGACCTTAGTAATTTAGTAGATTAAAATCTACCTTCCTGGCCTTGATAAAATATATAGGCAACCTTGAGCTGGGGCTTGCTTGTAGATAATTTTCCGGGTGATAAAAACCGGTAGTTTGCACTTTGCTCTCCCAGTTGATGGGCGACGAGAATCTCTTAGTAATTCTAATGGAATCCACGAGAGTTCTGATCAGACTTCTGGAACCGAAGTTTTGTACAAAAAATATAAAATGCCCTAGTTTAGCTCAAAAATTCAAAAAATCTAAACGTGTATGTTTTTTTACCCCTTAAGTTATGCTGCTGATGTGACGGCAAGGGAATTGATAGTAAAAGTACGGAAACGGCTAAAAAATTAAGAATTTAGATTTTGAATATGTGATTAGGTAATACCTAGAGGTTGAAGGAATAATATTAACTACTGGACTCTTTTTCTCTTTCAGCAAAATCTTCCATGTCCGCTCCGTTACTCAAGGAGATGTAATCCGTGCAGATGCCAAGGAGATTCCTAAAATTTTCCAGGTGAGAAGAAAACTGCCAGCGTTTGGAAAGTATTAACGCTCTGAGCCAGAAAAAGGGGAGCAAGTACCTCAACCTACCGGATATTTGTAAAATTATTTTTTTCTTGCAGTTGTTATATGCTGGAGAAGGAGAGGCCAGGAAACCGGAGGAGAGTCCACAAGAAGACAATCAAAAGCCAGGCTCGCTGATTCACAAGGGCCATGAGTTTGTCGCGATTTCATTTCATATGCCCACGACATGTGAAGTATGTCCAAAACCTCTCTGGCACATGTTTCGGCCACCTCCCTCATTGGAGTGTAGACGTAAGCAAAAAAAAACCTTTAGTTTAGTCCAGATCCTATTGGACGTTTATTTCTTCCTTTCAATGCCTAATATCCGAATTTCTGGTTTTGCATTCATTTTACCGTATAGCGGGGTAATAACGAACGGCAGGCTGTTCCCGAAGATTTCATGCGCTAAATCGGATAGTTTACGGACTCGCAAAACGCTCTAGGGTTTCGACTATAGAGCGGTAGATAAAAAACCTTCTCTTGGGTTTAAATTTTGCCAAGGTCAGTATTCTGCATTTAGTAAAAAAAAGTTTGCAGCTCTCATAGATTTCTAAAGCTAGGGGTGTATCTGCCTTTGAACTAATGCGTCAACAGGTTATTGCTGTTGAGACAATTAAGTATCGCTTGCAATTTTAGAAAATGATTTTTTGAAAATCCGAAAAATGTGGGGTAATAACGAGCGCTTTTCCAACAGCGGCCTCGCCCTCAAGCATCGTCATTTGTAGCTCCGCTATAAATCTTATAGGCTTTCCGATGTTATTATGAAAATTTTTTAATCTAATTTTTTTTCCGAAAACTGGAAAGGTGCACAACTAAAATGCGAAATCATATTCGGCTGAAAAGCCCCTGAAATATTAGGATTCCTGAGGTTCCTTTTTAAAATATCTCCAGCAAGCACAAAGCCACGCCTAAAATTTCTTGGCACAGAATTGTAGCCGCATGTATGAAGCGTCAGTTCCGTTTGCCGGAAGTGCTCCCTTGCTGTCGTAGGTTGCCATATCCGAAATCTTAAAAGATTTTTTTTTCTCGCCGCCTAGGGTAGGTGATAAAGAACACCACTATTCTTAATTTTTTTTTTTGCCAATCGGCAGAGCTAACTTTCGTGAAAATTTTTGGCTAAGGTCAGCTCTGCCGGTATGTAGTTCAGTAGGAGGGTGAGAGTATTAAGTCATGGCTGAGCTCAAAATCACTCGGCTGCTTTTGTAGGGTTTCTTAGCGGCAAACCTAAGAAGCGTTCGCTATCACCCCGCTATTCGGTAAATGAATAATTAATGCTGAGAATTTTATTTATTCCTGTCCAGGATGTCGAGTGAAGATCCATAAAGAGCATTATGGCGAGGACGTGTTGGCCCCTTGCAAGGTCCAGTATGATCCGAACACAGCCAAAGAGTTACTTCTCCTAGCGCCTACGGAAGATGAGCAAAAACTCTGGGTTTCGCGCCTCAGTAAGAAGATTCAGAAGGGTGGATTCAAGGCTGTTTCCCAGTCCAGGTCGGTCTTCTATCTCCCTCCCTCCGTCACTTCATAGGATATTGTGATTTTTTCTGGTTTCTTTTAAGAAACCCATTGAAATCCTTGATTTTTAATTCTTACCTCATCCCGATGGTTCCTTGTTGAGTGTTGAACATGTTTTTAATATTTTACAAAAAAAATGCATGTGAATTAGTCTCAATATTTTTCCCCTGCTTATTTAAAACTACTGCATGACAAATTAGCTTATTAGAATGTGTATAAACGGGCAGGGTATAGTATATATTTCTCTATCAAAAGGAGGCTAGAATTGCTATCGCTTTCTTTGTTACTAATTTGTAGAGGACTGTGAGGGTCATGGGGCAGGAGTCAGAATTTTATTTTCATTTGTTGAGTAGAAGATTAGCCTACTACGCCTACAAATCACTTAGCTTCTGCCTAGCTACCCTGAAATTATTTTGTCGCTAGCTGCAATGTTACTCCTTGCTTTTTGTAAATTTTTGTTTCAAATCCATTTGTTTTGTTTTGTTTTTTTGATTGTGATAAAAATCCATTTGCAGATTTATACTCTTGCATGCGCACTAATCAAGCTTTATTAAGAAAAGTTCAGGGACCTCTTTCCCAGTTGCCAGCCTGCGCGTGTTTGATTGACGGTTTTAAAGTAATTATTAGCTCCGAAGATTCTAGAAAAGAACAAGGAACTCAAGGTTTCGACACTTGAGTCACTTTAGCAGGTTCCGTCCATTGATAAAATTTATCTTGGGAAATGATAAACCGATGTGATTGATTTCAATGGATAAAGATCAGAATTTCGCCATTTTGCTTAATGTCAAAGTTCTTACACCTTTGGCAGTCCCGATACACGCGATTTTTCGGTAGACTTTTTGGCACAAAGCCAGACTTGTTATGTCTACGTCCCTAAATTAATGTTATTCCTACGTTTTTTTTTCTTGATCTCGTTTCTCGTGGATTTTTTAATGTTGTTATATGCATTACTTGACATTCAGCTGGAATGATTGATGAGTTTATCACGGTCTTCCTCTTCTTTGTCTGATTGAATCTTTAGATCCTGGAAGCCGTATAATTCAGCTAACTTTTTCTTACCTGCCTTTTCTTGTCTATGTACACAGGGACAAGCAAAAATCTGCAACGCTACCTGCCAGAAAAACATGAGAGCGAGGAAGGGTACTGATCCTCATGTTGTCAACTGCAAATGTCGTCTCACTAAATGTCGCCTAAAATCCATGTCTTCCAAAAAATCGCACATTCCGACGACGTCGTGTCTATGCGTGTCCAATTGTCTTCATTTCTCTCTAATATCTCTCTATCTCCAGTCAATGTTGGTTTTAAAATGAGCAAAGGAAGATTTGCTCCAGTATGAGTAGTACTTACGGTTGAATTTGTTTCTTCCTGACTGTTCCTTGACGTCCAAAATAATTTTAAGGCTTAGGAATGGAAGTTAATTAAATTCCTATTACTAAGATTCCTGTGGTAATTTACTACTTATAAGACTTGTTGTGTCCCTCCAACTGTGACAATGTAATTTGTATACAAACTTGTTAACTAAATATTAATTGTAGGTTTGTATTGATAAAGTTTATGACGTCTCTTGTTTTCCGGTTGAATTTGTCAAAAGGAAATTTGGATTGATCTGATTATGTCGTTGAGTCGCTAAGAAAATGCTTTTCTTGTTTGGAGAATTTTACCCAGTCAGTCATTTATTATTAATTATTTATTATGAAATTTTAATTGACAAGGAAAAATTTCTTTTTCTGTGCTTGTATTTAGTAGAAGTAGAGAAAGCGTCCAGTCTAAGCATAGCGGAAGGCCTCCTAGATCCTCATCTTCTGCTTCCTACCGATCCGATCAAAGTGACGGAAGCGTCAGAAGCAATGCTTCCCACGGTCTCCCTACTCGTGGTGAAAGATTCTCAAGGGTTGAACTAAGGGATGAGAGTGGTCTTCCTACCTATGAAATCTATGTCTGAGCCTTTAATTGTTTTAATTTTAAGAATGAAAAAAAAAATCATGATTTTTTTTTGAACTGTCGGACGTCAGAGTTACTTGTATCAAGCGTAGTTCATCCTTCTTAAAATGCAAATCGTAGTAGGGGTCTCTGCGTATGTAGCCGACCGAATAATTAAATAATTTTGCGTTATATGACGATGCTGACTGTGATTCTTATGCTGGTTTCTTTCTTTTTCGTTGTTTAATTTATAGTAGTTATCCTCGTAGTGTATTTTTTGGCGCGTGCAAACCTATTTCCTGTAATTTAAAATTTTCTTCAAAAATTATTAAAGAAAAAGGAATGCTGAAAAATCTGGATTTTACTTTTTGCCTAGGTGTAGCAGAAAAATTCGGTTTAAACTACGCCGAAAGAATTCAAGAGGTCAAGGCCAGCCAGGATTCCATGCATTTTTCCCTAGGAAATTAAATGAAAATAGCTTTTTGGTTTCGAATTTATTTGTATTCAGTAAAATACTTTTAGCACGATTCACTCCCTTATGCCTCTCCAAGGTTACCACTAAAACGGCTTTTGTTTTTAATTTCCTCTAAACAGGCCAAAAAACTATCGAGACATACAAATTCTCAGAATTTCAAAATTAAGTTCCAAATTTTAAAAAATGAAATAATGGCGCAAAATTGATGAAAATTAGATAGAGCACATTGGTTGAGTGCTCCTGATTTTGCACGTATTTCCAGTTACAAAAATGCCGCTCAAGCCTACGTATAAGCCGAGAGGGACTACTGCAGGGGGACTTGGGTATACACGACCGAGACCTCGGTCTACCCCACGCCATACAATTTTCATGGGTGTGGACAGCAACAAGCGACCTATTCAAACTGCTTATGGGGGATCACCAGGTCAATAACTTCAGCGTTTCATTTTTTCTGTATTCCTAAAATGGTTGATCAATCGAGATTTTTGACAGGTCGTACTCCTTCTGAAGAGCCCACCAGCTCTAGCTCCAGATACCCGAATTANTCTGAAGAGCCCACCAGCTCTAGCTCCAGATACCCGAATTACCTTCCCCTACTCAAGGCCCAAAGAGTCGAGTCTTCAAAGCAGACTGACTACGCAACTAAACTTTTGAAGCGACTTGAGATACAGCGTCAAGCGGAAGAAACTGCACTCAACCAACTGTGAGTTTTAGTATGTGGCTAAGTATTCAGCCACGCCCTGCAATGCTTGGAGTACAGCACTGGAAGCCAAGCTCGTACTCAGGGGCACATTTGTACACCGGATGGGCGGGCTGGGATGGAAATTCGCTGAAAATCTGCTGTACGCTGTCCGGGATCCGGTAGCGCTGGAGAATTTCGGAGTATCCTATCCGAGAAATTCTTTCTGGAGATTTTTTTGAAAATACTTTTTTTTGAAAAGTACCTTGTCCGAGTATCTTAACCGAGTAGAAAGCTGTACGCCGTACGTTTTGTTTTATAGTCGTGCTTAGGCACAAGAAGTTCTTGCAGAAAATTGAATAAGACTTTATCCGCAGGTTTCTTTAGAATTGCAGCTCAACATAATTTCTTTCTAATTTTTCTAAATTATTTTTGACTGATGGAAGCATTTGCCAATGCTTTCCAGTCTTTCAGTGAAAGAATGATTTTGTAGGCGATACGCAGTAGAGTACTGGACAGGCGATACGTAATTTGCTAGGAGGAGGACGCCTGGCTTCAAACTGCATCATAACTTTATTTCCTTGTTGACATCTTGTTTGCAAAGAGCCCTGGCGTAAGATGTGACCCAGTGAATTTGACATTATTGCCCTTGGCATAGAATTACCTCAGGAAGTATTTTTTTTTCTGTAATAGTATACAGTAGAATACGGTAGTGTAGTACGCAACTTCCTAGAAACTGAAAGCTGCGCCTCTTGACTTTATAAGCAAAGCAAATGGCTTCGTACTTAGAAAAATATAGGCCGAATTTAATTGAAGATTACAAGATACATTAGGGAAACAGGATGATCGGAGTTTCCCACCCGATAAATTTATTCTATATTCAGATTTTAGAATTTTAGTCATACATTTAAAAGAAAATTGTGAATTCCGTTTAGGGACAAACAAAACAAAAACACGAACATACTGTTAGAAATTCAAATCAAAGGTAGAGCTTTAAAAAAATTACGCTTTGGCGTTTGGCGATTCGCAGTTAAAAAATTTAAAGATGGTTATCAGAATTTCTCACTCCAATTTTTACATCCCAAGCAGCCATCGCTGGCTTAAGGTTATTGAACCAAAGCTTTGAAAATTACAGGAAGGGGTATAAGTTCTAGAGTAAAAAATAAAATCAAAATTTTTTTTGTTTCATTTTAGTGTCCTGCAGAAGGCTCAGAGGCTCGCACCAGCAGCAGCCCCAGCTGCCATGTCACCTTACATAGCCCTACCCGTCCCGCCATTTCGGAATCGTGAGCCCAAGCTCTTCAACCTCCATACCGACCTAGGAAAACGAAATGCAAAAGAAGTAGTCAGTCTTTTCAGAAGTGATCCAAAGACTTTTTCAGATTCGGGAAGCCCAGTAATTCAGACTGAGCTTGCTGAGAGTCATCGTAGTCCAACTGCACCGGACACGGGCTCACGTCGATACGATTCCTCACTTTCGACCCAATCTGCTGATGACTACATCATGAGAAAACGAAATCATCATTGACTCCACCCCATTATCTTCTGCTTGAGAAAATAGAGTTCAAGCTCACTTAACAACTTCTTGTGATTTTCGTCCACGTTTCTGAATAAAGAAATCAAGAAGTCATATTAATAAGAGGTCAAAAGCAAAAGTTCAAAGGCACCCTGCATTCCTACAG
The DNA here is from genome assembly GCA_019776545.1 of Brachystomella parvula. Lineage (NCBI taxonomy): Eukaryota > Metazoa > Arthropoda > Collembola > Poduromorpha > Brachystomellidae > Brachystomella > Brachystomella parvula. Next base: position 105 of record JABASM010001898.1, on the reverse strand, counting down.
CACCTCACACATCCGATTGCTCAAATCCTCAAGATACGGCAAACAGAAAAGTGAGCCGACAGGAAGTTAAGGAAAGAAATGACGTATGAGAGGAGGTCAACCCCA
>JABASM010001897.1:0-12632 GCA_019776545.1 Brachystomella parvula | reverse complement strand
TTTTTCATGAGCTCAGTTATAATAAAAATTGGCTCCTCTAAGGTGCACACAGCATAGAGCTGAATAAGCTTGGGATGGCGTAGCTTCTTCATGATTTGTGCTTCTGCTAAGAAGTCCTTGGCGTCCATGGTTCCTAGAAACAAAAATATCATTCAAGCATTGAACTACCTAGGAAGCTTAGAAAGGTCCCAGCATCCATAGTCCTACATAATGGCAACACTTTATTTACGTATCAGCTGGTGATCTTTTCACGAAAATGACGCTAATAGAAACCTCCCTTATAACCTTCTTTCTTCCCCCTTTTATCTGGTTACGGAAACTGCGACATTACTCTAATCCTCACCTAAAACCATCAACATGCCGTCAAATCACAGGCGTTGCCGAAACAGCTGGCAAAGCTTATAGTATTCCGGTTAAATATTTTAAATGCTAGATGTCAATTGTTTTAGGATGAAGCATGGGATGATATTTGCTGGTATGAAGCAACGGCAGCTCCGCCTAAATCCAGCCGGCACCCGGTAATAAGGGTTTATTTTTGAAATACTGAAAATTCTCGTCTATTGTTTGGGAAAATTCCACCAAGATGTACTACAGTTTCCTTAACTTTATGTCCATGTGGAGAAAGTCTTCTTATGGGAGTTTCAATGAGACTGGTGAAAGTTACACGGACTTAAAGTTAAGGACCCTGTACAGTGTCCTTAAATTTAAGTCCGTGTTTTCACCAATCTCATTGTAACTCCTACAAGAAAACTTTCTCTACACGGACTTAAAGTTAAGGACACTGTATTGAGCCTCCAATAGGGACATGCAGATAGAATGAAATTCACTCAACTTTTGGCTTTAGTGCTCCAAGTTGGCTCCCCAAATTGCATATTCTTGCATGAGCCAATGGGGAGCCAACTTGGCTTGAAGTCAAAATCTGAGTGAATTTCATTCTATCTGCATGTCCCTAATGTCAAAACACAGATTGTCTGCCTTGATGCCTTGATCAGATTCGTTAGATGAAGGAGGATAGAGGGGGTTTCGGAACAGGAGTTTTAACCGCCGATTGGATTTGACTATAGAATATAAAGTAAGCAGCAAATTGTTGCGACTTATTTGTACTTCCCATGCTTCGTAAGCTATACAAATAATGAGCAGCAAAAATTTTGCATCTTATCGTACTAGGTTTCACATGTGGAAAAATACTATTAGTGTCAGTAACTTCCATGATATCAACAGATGCTGGGTTTGCATCATGATAAATTAAATTCGTACAGTGTGGGCAAACTTAAGTGATATCGGAGAAAGTTTTTTCATGGTCTGGAGAAATTCGATATCACTTAATTTTGTCCACACTGTACATTTCAATTGAAAATAAAATCGTGAAGATCGTTTCCACGCAGGTTTCATGCATGCTCTCGCCACCAACCAAAAAATTCCCATTGGTTCGAAAAATCGGCTGGAGAACTAATTATTCTATGAGAAAAGATTCTATGCAGTTCCGCAGGGCATGGGCTCATTCTCGCACTGAGAAGACTACTATTTTTTATGATTCAGGATGACGACCAAAGCGGCCAAACGAAAAAGCCTATCGTCAAGCGCCTATCGTCAAGCGCCAGCCTCAATTTTGCTTGCTACTAATCCACAGCATATTCCCATTTTAGTAGCATGTGTAGTACTTCCATTAAGAGTTTGAGCCTGTGCTAAAGATGTAATTGTATAGAAAGGATGTTCCGTATATAGCCGTACTGCTTTGAGCCGAAGCGCATGGGTGGACTCTTTGAGATATAGTAGTTAGCATGTGAATAGCCTAAAAGATTCTCCTTTTCGTTTAGATTCTGAAAATGGGATGAGTTAGTCTTAAGTTTTTAAATTATGGCAACCAATTAATACGCAAAATTGTGATTTCTGGCTATTTTCATGCCAAAAGTGGCAAATATGAGACGAAGACTGCTTGCAGGTAGACCCTTTGTCATAACTTAAGAGGGAAGGAATATGGGTCATGAGCGACCTTTTAGTCGAATTTAGGTATGTTCAACTCAGTCAGTACAACACTCCAGGAGTAGCATACAGTTTTTCCAGAGGCGAGGCCAATAGGCGGGAGGCCAATAGAGCTTGGGATAGTTGGTGGCTGGTGCACAGACAGAAGTGAAATTAGAAGAGAAATTTTTTTTTTCCTTGGAGTCGGACTCCAAAAGAAAACAGGCGCTTCTCTCTCTGCTCTCCTGTCCACATTTTTACTTCCTTTTTCCATGCTCAAACACACATTTTTCCACCTAAGCCCTCCCACCGCAGGCGCCATTAGCCTCTGACAAAATTTTATGTTGGTCCGGGTGGGGAGCTGAGTTGAATATACCTAAAGACCAAAAAATCGCTAACCACACAAATCCGTTCCCTCTTTAGTTTTTAAAATTTCTAAAGTCGGCTTTTACCAGCCATTTACCAGGTGTCTAAAGTTAATTTCCTCAGTGAAATTTTTCACTTTTTTGAAATTCACTTAATCGATACTTCGAGAAAATTTTTTAAACTATTTAACTTCAATTAATTTCATTCAATTTTTCAATTCAATTTCATTCAATTCAATTCAATTAATTAATTTAGCGCATCGATTGCTGAAGTCGTCCTGCTAAAAACCAAATCAGAAATATCGGTTTTTTGAATTTTAAAAAGGTGAAAAACTTTTACTGAAGAAATTAATTTTAGACACTCTGTATTTATTTGATTTATTTCGAAAAAGCACCCCAATGCCGAAGCTGTTGGGTCAAGCCATGTTTCTAAAAAAATAAAGTGTGATTCAACCCTTTTATCTGTTACGCAAAAATACTAATCTTTTGGATTATTTTCCACGCTAAAAGATTTCAGAGGGTCCACGCATGCCCTTCGTCTCAATGTAGTAATTGCCCAATGTAGTAGTATGGCTATAATATGGAGTACCCGTTGTTGTTCAAAACGAATATAAACCAGAAACGTCAAAACCAAGTAGCTTTTCTACCCAAGCATCCCTGGTCGAATACGCTAACGTAAAGTGGGGTAAGAGGGCTTTGCGACAAGAGCGTCTTTTAAGTTTACGTAGGAGGGTCTGCGACTATACGACCTTCTGTAGATTGTTCGGAATATAGCGGGAGTTGACCTTTATTTGAATGTTTCTGGACCAAATACGATCTCCAGTGTGCGGCTGCAAACCGATTTCTGTGAATAGGTAATGTGAACTTTTTTAAAGTCAACAAATTGATACTTCTTTAACATAACATCGCGATACTTCAACACACAACGGTGCTTTGTTCTAAGCCTGATAACTAAACTCATAAACAATGGAAAGCGAAACGACTCATTTACTTCAGTTTTCAGCGGACTAGGAAAGTGAGGCTTTTGGCGTGGAGCAAGTGAATCGTCATTCGAAACGATGCTTGCTTCTTCGAGCAATGAAAAGGAGTACGGACCTCGTTATGGGACTGAGCCACTCCGATGGATTACAACGAAACCTTGCTGGATAGTTAGTACTCACCAGTATCTCCAACTTTTGTACAGGGCCTAGGCGGGGCATTGACCCTAAGTGACCCTTACAGGTCACCAAAGATCAGCCACTTGACCTCATGGCTCCGGACAAGTGACAAGTCAATCGAACGTGCTTGGTCTCCTGATTCTAGGAATATGCCATACTTGACACTTATGGCTTGAAACATAGCCGCCAGAGGCCATTAATGCTTTGCAAAACACTTTGCGACCTCTAGCGACCGTGTTTTAGGTAAAAAATATCAAGTATGGTACATTTTTAGAATCAGGAGACCAAGATCTCTCGATTGGCGTATCGCACGTCCATTGACGTTTGGTGATCCCCAAAGGTCACAAAAGGACAACACCCCACCCAGGCCCGGTACAAAAGTTGGAGGTACTACTGGTCAGTACTAACTGATGCAACAAGGTTTCATTGGAATCCATCGGAGCAGCTCAGTGCCATAAGCGAGGTCCGTACTCCTTTCGACGGGTCGAGGCTGGCCGAGTTCCTCGAAGGCCATGGTAACGCTACTTTCTAGGTCCTTTACCTCCTGTTCTTAATCAAATCTTTACTCCGTCCGGCATGCGTCAAGAAAGGACATGTCCACAGTAACATTAAAAATCCTCGACATTCTGAACCGACAAAGAAGTTACTACTCTAATTTTCTTCTTCTTATCTGCATGAATGAGAAATGCGGCTCTAAAAATAACTATTGCTGGAAGGAATAAACGCTGCTGCACGGGTCCAAGAGATGCTAGGATTTAAACAGGCATATAAACAGTGTTCGGAGCCGCTACATGCTTTTTATTAAGACAAGCCACATGTAGCGATCGCTACTTTCGCTACTGTTCCGTGCACTTGTGGCTTTCACGGCTTGTAGAGCGGCTTTCGAACACTGAATATAGACGGGAGAACTTAAAAAAGAAGATTTTTGTAGGGAGGAGATTTTCGTAGAGGGGATTTTCACCGGCAGGCTTTTTTAACGGTTCCACAGTAGCACTAAACTCTCTCAAAAATTATTTTTCTATTTAAGATGTGCTTTTACACTTCTTTCTGATTCTTCAAGTGTCCTGTTTCAAGCAGAAAAAGTCCTTCTTCGAACTGTGCTTCTAAATGGAAAGCTATGGTATTTTCAAACGTTTCGTACGACATGAAAAAACATAATGAAAAACGGTTGGCCGACTCAGGCGACCTGAACTTTAAGTTGGTATTGTACAAGTAAAACGATTTTTCAATAACGCTTGTTTAGAAACCGACCAGCGTAGGAAGTATTAGGCTCTAATAGTATAACTGGAGAAATTATTTCTCACCTGGTTTGAGAGTTTTAATGGCAACGGGCGTCGTATTATTCCATAGTCCTTCCCATACTTCTCCGAATTGGCCATGTCCAAGTTTACGTAAGAATTTAAGGGAAGACCGATCAATTTCCCACTGATCTCGAGTGTTATGAGAGAGACCGCCTGTGACAGGCTTCTCGACTTGTATACAAGCTTTACGAAGATTGACACAGAGACCATCAGGATCCTTGGAATAGTGATCAACCAATTCTTGTAGTGTTCTAAAAGTAGTCCGTCGAGCAATGAAAAAGCCCCCTGCGGAACATATAAGCGGAAAATTAGACTGTATTATGAGGATGAGGAAAGCCCCTAAGGCCCCCAGAGTTAGTTCGACTGGCCCGGGTGGGACCTAGGACTGGGCAGTACTATTAAAAGCATGAATAATCTGTAAGCGAGTTTTCATGACATGAGAAGATGTTGCTTTGTTGCGAAGCTTTTCAGCAAGGCTGTCTGTAGTAGCGAGCGTTATTGGCAGAGCTTGACACCGCTAGTGCGCTTGAGAACAAAAAGACAAGGGAACGTACCGTCATCCAGTTGTCGAATCCTATAATGTTTAACCGTGTCACCATCACGAACAGAGAGAGAGAAATCATTTCTCCGAGATTCTGAATCACGAATTAAGAAAGCTCCGTGCTCGTTTTCTGGCAGTAGTAGTTTCTTCTCGGCTTCAATCCGCTTAATTTTTCCAAAATACCACCTGTGTATGAAAAAGAAAATTGAAAATTATTGCTATTTAGTAAAATTTAACGAATCAACAAGGACTGCCAAGACACACCGACGAAGGAGGAATGGCTGGTGAGTCGTCAGGACTGATTTCCGGGTCGTGCCGAATGACTTCCGAGTTATCCCAAGTACTTTATTTAATCACTTTCATAATTTTTCATCGTCTCTAACCATGTTTCATGATTTCCAACGTGAAAATATGGAGAAAAAAACTAGCGATTAAGCAGACTATGATTTTCTAGCCCACAGGAGACGTCGGTCTTGGATATTCAACAATTATTTCTTTCGTGTAAGCAGTGAATTAGGAGTGTCTTTCGAGTCAGCCCTCTAAGTAAGTCAAAGGAAATATTTTTAAATTGATCGGACACCTCCGATTATACGGAAATGTAAGCCTCTTTCGTCGGTAAAAAGTTCGATCAACCCCGGCTTATCAATGACGAAATGAGAACGAAAATGCAAACTGAATGAGTTCAGAGGTGATGAGTGTCTCGCAACTCCAGCAGCAGCCTATTTGGCCTCACACGGACTACGCTGGAGCTGTGAGATCCTCTGCAATCTCTGTTCATATACCATTCTCTTTCTGTGCGAGACACAGAGAGATATAGAAATGAGAAAAGACAGGGTGTCAACTTACGGTTCAGCTTCTATGGATTTAAGTTTGGCAACGTAATTGGAAGGAATGTAGCCTTCTTGTCTTGTGCTCTTTGACCTAGCAAACCACCAGTCTCCTTGAGTATCATTTAAAATTTCTAAGTGTTCTCCTTTTCGGAAACTAAGGTCTTCGTCCGTCCGAGCATCATAGTCATAGAGAGCAACGAAAATCCTGGCGTTTCCTGCAGCAGCTGCTGTTGCATTGTTTACGATACCCTAAAACCAAATAAAAAATTCCTTAGCTTCAGATTTGAGATTGAACAAGGCATGTTTAGCCCTTGAGCAAACAAAACTGATTTTTAAATTGAAATGTAAGAAGCAACTCAAAATCAAGAAGTAGTGTAAACTAAGGAGAACAGCAAAGTAAAAGTAAAACAAAAATAAACAAACTTGAGCATTGCTATCCGAGTCAGGGAGGGGTGGTAAAGAAACTGGATTTCGAACATGGTGATGGTGATGTGAGTTATTTGAAGGATGTGTCAAGGGGTCTCCAGTAACTCCTTGATCTGATGGAATGGTAGAGAGTATGGCTGGATTGTTGACGCCACCTTGGTGGGATGTACCGTTCTCTAGAGCTACTGAAGATTCAGGCCCACCTTTAGTTCCAGCTAAGCAGTTCCCCATCTCCCAAGGATGACTGGATGTGCTGGTGAAGGCTGCTGGATGACTTTTTTGCTGCTACCGCTGTGACTGATGCCAATCTGAAACAAAGAGGAAAGAAAATTAAACAAAAATGGTCCGTGACCGTTCCAAGTAACGTACGCTATCAAAGACAGACACCAACATTCCCTTTCTTCGGTATCAAAGGCTACGAAGGGTGAAAGGGTACTTCACAGATATACATGTTAAAGATGAAGAACTGAAATAGACAAAGATAAAACTTACCCAGTCCAGCTACTAACACAGCAGTGCTAATCCTCACTTGACATCATAACTTCCTCATGTCATCGATTCGATTCAGACTATTCGGGGATAAGAATTGCCACTCCCTTGTCCTCAAAACCAAACGTACCGAGGACAAATGAACAGAACAGTGGTAACTAATATCACAGAGACAGAGGCTACTCAATCCAGTAACCCTCTAAAACGTCAGGATTCAGGAATCGAGCGATTACTTCTTTGATTGTTTCCCTGCTGTTCTTGTGGTCTATTTCGCCGGAAGGATTAATTAATGGCTAAGTTAGTGACAGTTACCATATCGGTTACCGTGACCCTTTGACTAATTGTAGGTCTGCCACTCACCCTGATTCCGGAATGTAAACAGAATGAATGAGACTACTGAAACAACACACCTTTCACATTTCCACCCGAATTTTGGTACTGCCTGAACTGACTTCGAGCACAAGTAGAGAAAGGGTAATTTTATTTGTCATCAAGAAATTTGGAAGGGCCGTAGCGCACGAGGAGGGCCATTTTTACTGGGGATTTTTTAACCTATGTATGTTCCTCAACGTTAAATTTTTCCTGAAAACTGATGTAATATCAAAATGACAGAAAACTTCTATTTTTTCAGACGTAACTTTTTGAAATCCGTATCATTTCGACCTTTGGGGGTCACCAAAGGTCAGACCTCACCGATCAGGTCAAGAGATAGGTCAGTCAAAAAGAATTGGTCTCCTGATTCTTAACGTCTTGACCTTTTCGTTCTTCAACATGGCCTAAAATAGCTTGGAGCATTTTGACCTCTGAGGCCGGGCCATGCCAGGATGGTCAAGCGGTATATCTTCATCTTTAGAACATCAAGACATCAAACCGTTTTGACTGACATATTGCTCGAGAGGATCGGGGAGGTTAGTTTACCAACCTTTGGTAACCTTTTGCGGTGAAATAGACACGAAGTTAAAAATTAATTCCAAAAAATTTATTTTTCGAAAGTTTTCAAAAATTTTAAGAGATGCTACATATCAATTTTCAGAAAAAATCACCGGCGATGTAGTAGTAGCCCCCCTCTTTTTGGTTCTCATGATCATCAAATTTTTAAAGAATGATAAGAACGGTACAGGCCTGCCCTGATAAAGAAAAACGACCCCCTCCCAAATTCTTCATTGACGAGAGGCCAGCCCGTCATCTCTTCTCTGCTCTGATTGGTCTATGTTAAATCTTAAATTCAATCAAAGACAGACGACAACATAATTATCACTGCCATCATGAATAATTAATAAATTATTATTGTAAATAATTATTTCTCTTAGATTTGAAACAAATTGAGGAGATAGTAATGATTGAAACCGAGTTTCAAATAAATAGAAGCACATTTTATCGGCTACCTTCTCTACATCCCAGGATGCTAGAAGCTTGACCATCCCGTTAAAATTAATATCAAGGATGTGTCTCTACTATAGCTCATTCAACAATCAAGGTTTAGTGAGGATTCAGTAGGCCTGCTACCTGGGCAGAAACAGGGCAGAAAACTCGTGGCGCCGTGATTTGGAAATCGGCCTTGGTAACAGATTGCTAATATTATATTCGCTGAAAAGGAAATTCAAAGCAGTCCAGACTCCCGTATTTTGTTCGTAAAAAATTTCTCCAGATTATTAGCACATCTGTAGTACTCTGTTTCAGCACTGTTGTAAGTGCGACAATTTGTGAATACTCGATTCATATCGGCAACAAACAGCTTGGTTGCAATATAGTAACCCCTCTTCAGTCTGTCACCAATCGTCTTCAAATCTATAGAAGAAAAAAGTACAATGAGTTTTCTTAGGTAACCATCAGATTCAACGCATTTTCTAACCCATGGGAAATGGAATGTATTCGTAGTAATCCGGTACTTCATTTTTGTCTACTGGTTTTAGAAATGGCCATGCAGCATGGTGAGATCGTACCTACGTTGACAATAAATTATTCAGAATGGAGGGTTGGGAAAAAATAATTCAATTTTCTTACTTGGTTTAGAATGCTTTTGAAGACTAGCGTGAGATTTGGCTCATCATCCTTAGTCTCATAGGGAACTGAAAAGTGTTTTTAGGGTTTAAGTACCATGAAAATTAGGCAGAAATTAAGAGTTTTTTCCACCTGGAACCCCGCATATCCGTGCTGCTTCAGCAAGGCCGGGAATCTCTTGGAGTCTTTTGTTCTCTTTCCTAGGGGCGGTAAATTCTAATGCCTAAGCAATGAAAAAGTTAATGTTAATTATAACTTAATTATAACCTGCCTGGATGGAAGCCTCTCAACTCTCAAGCAAATAATGAAAAAATTCTTATTTGCGAAGTAGTTCAGCAATATTAGAAATTCTTTGAATTTAAAATCCGATGCTAAATAATTCTGATACCTTCAGCTGATCATATTTCTTCTGAACGAGTTTCATCATCAGTTCTTTCTGGCACCGTACGACGGTAGTGAACTCCGTGTACCTGATTGCGGAATTCATTTCACAATGCATGAGCGTTGCACCTTCGTACTCTTTGATGAAACCGGTATAGATGCCCTTGTCTACGCTGATATCCATACTGAATCCTTGTTTTTTAAAATAGCCTAAACGAGCAGATGGTAATGAGTAGAGGAAATGAATCAATCTCAAAGAGGCTATAAATACTCTCTTACCGATTGCAAATTCATCCGCGTAAGTCAAAAAATGAAGAATTCCCATTTTTATATGGTAATCCTTCAACTGGTTCATCAAATGCGTTCCATATCCTTTGACCTAAAAGAGGGCTTATTATTTTCAAGTGTTTTTCTTAACAGCCTTCGAGCCGTTTGCTTTCTGATACCTGCTCATTAGATGTAACAGCACAGAAGACGATTTCAGTAAAACCCTGATCTGGGAACATACGAAAGCAAATCCCACCGATTGGACGCCCTTCCTTGACCATTGCTAACGTCTTGTGTTTTCTTCAGAAACGAAATGAAAAATCTTCTCCTCAATAACGCCGGAACAAGTTGAAAATAATCTTACGGGTCGAACACAAGACGAGATATGTATTCCTTTGGCATCCTCGGCAACTGATGTGAGAAAACGTTTTGCAGCCCAATGAGCCACATCATAGTTTCCTTTGTCACTGGTTGTGTCAGTGAGTTCCCAACGACGTAGCATGAAATGATTTTTCTTTGCTCCTCCATTTTAGCTGCATCGTCTCTTCCAGCTGTATCGTCAAACAATGCCTAGAAAAATTTAATAGCGTGATTACCGGTATTAAGTATTGGCGAATGCTCGTTCTCAAGGTTTTCTTACATCTCCTCCTCTGATTAAGTTTGAAACTTCGATATCTTTACATATTTCATTGTAAAATTCTAGTGAGATGTCGTCTGGATCCTGTTGAATTTCTCGTTGGGATTCATTTTCGCTGGTATCCATTTTTTCACTACCCTGGGCAGCAGACGGATGCTCCATGCACTGATCCAGTGAAGTATCTTCTGCCACGGCAGTCTCCATTGGTTCATGCTGCAAAGAAGGTGAAAATGAGGTTGATACTGGAGAAACTGCTGTTGCTGAACGGCTCGTTTGTGCACCAACAGGTAAAACAGCAGTTTGAGCTACGTGTCTAGGAAGCTTAGTAGGAGAGATGGCTGGCTTAAAATTTGGATCCCAAATTGGACTACTTGGTGAGTGAATGGCTGATTCAATAGCCTCCATAAGCCTGATAAAAAAAGTGCTCGTAAAAATATTATATTTTCAGAATCAACAGGGTTAGGTACTTACCCGGGCAGAATACTTGCAATAATTTCTCGTCTGCTCGGGTTGATTTTCTCCTGTTCGGTTGTAAATTTCGTAACTAGGTTGGTTTTAACTGTTGGGAATACTTCTCTCAGAAAATTCCGACCAAATATCGTGCAAACATCATGTTTTGGAAGGGAGTCACAGAAAGAAGGGACGTTGCAGAGAATTAACCACCTGCAATTCAAAATGAAGCACCGATTTACAAATTATAGATGCTGATGGTGATTCCCTGACTTCCCTTACCTCGTATACATTGCCTTATAAGTTTCGTAATTCCCAGATGTTAATCGCAAAGCCGCTGCAGAAGGAACCTCAAGCCTTGTATTATTAATGGAGTGAAGAATGATTTTCCCTAAATCCACTACGGCAGTCCATTCCGGGTTTTTAAGGTGAGAATAACGAAAGGCAAGCAGGGCCATTAGTGCTCGAGAAATGGGTGGTACTTCATACCTATGATACCAATAAAGTAACGGTTACTGTTATGGTGATGTACACAAAGGATAAAAGTTGCTACGGTGGCTGGCCCAGGGTGACCAGATCAGGAGCAGGATTGGAACAAGAAGATACACTCTTCCGAAGAAGTCTGAATAAGTAGTGGTAGATTTGCTTTGTTTCGGCATCTTCATTTGCCATTGGATCTCTATTATGGAGAATGAAGAGAGTTTCCAAATCCACAGTAGTACTAACTAGCTCATCAATTTCATTGTCACCCAGTCGAAGGAAGTCATTGATATGCTTCTCTGTTAAAATCAATAAACTGATTATCTACACTCTCTCATTCGTTAGTATAGACGACTTACCAAAGGTATGACTGCATGTCCGACAAGGCTCATGACCCGAACCCTGCTCAGCAGGTGAATTAGATGGTGGGAACAGGAAATTCCTTCCAGCTGAAAGGCTTTTCCACCCGCCACATTGACAACCGTCCACCTGTTGGATGAAAGAAGTCAATGAATAAACATAAGTCATCGAGCTCAGAGGAAACATAAATGCTTAGTTATTACCTTGCAATTTGCATGTGTTGCTAGACGGGCAATCTTTTCATTCCTAGTCTGGGCCCTGAGATGAGCCTTACGCTGAGCGATTCGATTGAAATTCTTTGCAAACTGTGCGCCGGAGGAGACTGGTGATGCCCCAGGGACAGTAGGGGTGGAAGATTCATTACTAGCAGCAGAAGCCGCTAATAATGCTGCGTTGGAGGATGAGCTTCCTGATGCTGCCGATCCACCAGCACCGCCCCCACTCGCGGTTTCTAGCAATTGCGATGACATGGGTGACAAGCTGGAACCGGAAGTATTCCCTCCGTCGTTGTTCATCTCCAATCGAATCCGTAATTTCCGTGGACACTTGTTGCTTGATTCCCTGCTGATGACAACGAACTTCGAATAGACGAAACGATTCTGATGCTGACGATTCAAATTCAATCAAATTAACGTTATAATGTTTATGTTCGGTTCTCTGTCATGTAGAACTAAAAGTGCAGTACCAGTACAGTACCGAAAAAATTTAACACAACCGATGTTGGCTGTGGAAGTTTAGCTGACGAAGGCGCAAAAGTTGTAGGACCGTTTAGTAAGGGCCTCTATCGCTGTGGCCTGCCATCTTAGGAACCCTACCTTACGACAAAGACTTGGGAGAAATTTTTTATTTATAAAACCCTAAGCAACCTCAAGTGATTATCAAACCCAGGGTATATAAATAGATTTAGGATAGGGTACGCTAAGATCCTATACCTCGAGTTTTCTCAAGGGGGGGAGTGAAAGGAGAGTTGGACTTGTGTGGTTCC
>JABASM010001896.1:0-12634 GCA_019776545.1 Brachystomella parvula | reverse complement strand
AGACAGGAGGAAGGACATGATTTCTTGTAATCAATGCTCCCAACGCCTTTTTGCTAGAATTTTTGTTCTAAAATCGTCGGGTAAGGGTCACAGGGGACTTATCCGGACCAAGGGAGGATTCTGCGAAGATCCGAGGGCAACTTGCCGTAAAAAATTTTTTGAAATAACTAAAAAAAAGATTAAAAAAAAAGCTGTTTGAACAAAAATGAAGGGAAGCAGAGCAGATAGAAGAAACTTAAACATTTTTTTTTTAAAACAAACATTTTTGAAAAACAAAGTACTTGTTGGTTCCTCTTTTTAACAAAAGATGTTTATTTTAATGTTGAAAAAAAAGTAGTTTAATTTTATTTGAAAGAAAAGCAAAATATGGAAATTTTTGGAAAATTTTGGAGAAAAGAAGTGGACTTTTTAACAAATGATTGAAAACTTTTTCGGCAGGAAACTTCCGTTGAAGAAAGTATATTTTTTTTTGAGAAATACAAAATATAGAAAATTTTGAGGAAATGAAATCAAGGAAATTAAAACAAGTATAATTCAACGTTTTTTCGACAGGAAACTTTTCTTTGAAAAAATTTTAATGTTTTTAGGCAAAAAAAATTAAAATAAAACTTGGAAATTTCGAGAAAAAAAGCGGCATGGACTTAAGACAGGGATTCGGCAAGGCCGGTACACAGCCCTGGTCCGCGGATTAATTGAGCCTGTCCTGGCACTCGCTGTTTTAGACGCCCTCAAAATCCGCATATATTTAGATAGACCATAGCCTTAGCTTGCATTTCCTCAGCGGCTAAAAGGGCATACGCAGCTGCACGTGTTTAGTGTTTACGCCATTTTCCTTGGAAAAATGCCACGAAAACGTGACTTCCTGTGTGAAGCCCCTCATCCAACCTGTCTGTGAAATTCAAATGCTAAAACATTTTTTAAGAACCCCTAGGATAAAATTCTCCAGGAGCCCACCAATAATTTATTCATTCAAGGATTAATAGAGAATTATAATAATTTGATTTTAAATAATTAGAATTTTATCTAATCGTAAGGTATAGCAAGGTGATTATGGTTAGGTTTTTAACCCTCAGGGTATTTCGAGGCCAAGTTTCATTCTAACTACTCTATGTCCTACTAAAACCAGATACATTTTAAATGATTTCTTTCGTTTTGGAAAAATTATTGAGGATACTTTCATGGATGAAAGTATTAAATTTTAATCAGTTGGAGAAAAACATCCGAACTCAGTTACTAATCTCCAGCTACCTCATTTCGGAAACGTTTAGTAATAGTATTACTAAAATGGAATATTTTTTACTTTCTACGAGGAGAAGAAGGAAAATACGAATTTAGAAATGAAACCAATACAAAAGAAATGAGAAACTTTCCTACAACCAATCACACCGAATAAATTCCAAATTAATCTTTTTTTTTTTTGTCACAGATGAGTTGACTAAATTCCTATAGATTTTACATTATTCTCTCCATGAGCCATCGGTAAAGCAATGATCCCAGGCAAATAAATTCGTTTTCTGAGTATAGCAGCAGAAAAACGCTTAGGAGAGTGGCTTATCCTCGGTTGTCGGGGTGGCGGCTGGAGTTGAAGTCCCATTCGGTTTGGATCCAGCAGTAGCATCACCCTGACCTCCAGTAGCTTCACGAAGGGCATCGTCGAAACTCTGCACGGAACCAGACCGGGATCCGCCCATTTTTGTCTACAAAATCGAAGCCAAAGTTATTCATGGACTAACGACATGAAAAAAACTATTTTGAATAATTCATATTGCTAGTGTATACCTTGACGCCGGAAACTGCTGAGGAGACCTTCTCTTCCATTGATCGGAAAGAGTCCGTGTTCTTGAGTGCACCTATTTTCTGACTCACTGCAGAGCCGATCCCGCCTAAGAAGCCCGTCGTCTTCTCTGCAGTCGCCTTGATTGCAGACTCAGTCTTCTGATAACTGGAAATTAAAAAGAAAAAAAATTAGTTGTTTCTTTGTTTTAAGAGCAGGAGTGCGATTTCTTAATTCTTTTCACTACTTTTCTATAGCAATTCCGCACAAATGAAACCCGAACCCGCAAATAGCCCTGAGCAGGACAGAGGAAACTCATCCAAGAACTTTTATTATCCTTTCACTGTACGGAGAGATCATCTCATCATCTCATCGACGGTGATCTTTTGTAAAAGCAGCTCGCTCACTCATAAAAAAGCTCTTTGTCCTCACTTTCTCCTCGAGAAAGTCCAATAGAAACCTCATACAACAAAGAAGAAATGAGCACAAAGGAAAATTGAATGAAAAGGTGGAAGTTTCTTCTCGGCCTTCTTTCATCTCAAAAGGAAGTTTCAGGTAACATATGAGGAAGCGATATCTTAAACCTAAACAAAATTTTTAATAATATCCTAAAAACGGGTATTTTGAGATGAGAATGAAAGAATGAGAAAGTATATAGAAAAACAAGAGAAAGATAAAAAGTATGCAGAAAGTTTTAAAAGAAAAATTCTCTTTGATTCTAGGATCTATGACTACATTTGCCTTTGTGCAATTCATTCTAATGCTAAATAACTCAAGAAACTTGCGTAGGATGAAAGTACAGGCTGCTCTGACGACTGTGCTTCGATTCCCATGAGAGGTGGCAGAAGAGAAAGTGAATAAAAATTAACTCATAGTTTTAGTAGACTTTTTCATCAATAAATTACGGAGAATTTATACATGTCATAAAACGCTGTACCGCTTTAGCTAATAAGCTCTGNTGCTTCGATTCCCATGAGAGGTGGCAGAAGAGAAAGTGAATAAAAATTAACTCATAGTTTTAGTAGACTTTTTCATCAATAAATTACGGAGAATTTATACATGTCATAAAACGCTGTACCGCTTTAGCTAATAAGCTCTGCTCTGTTCCTTTTAGAAATGGGTCCCACGATCCCTTCTTAATTTCATTGAATGTTCGAAATTGACTCCTGTCTCAAATCCAGTATAATCCCATTTACCAGCTAAAAAGGGTCATCCAATTAGATTCAGAGCACAGACAGATGCAGCGGAGAGAATACAAATTATTCGGACTTGAGACAGTCTCTTTACCAGCTAATTTCTTCGCTAACTTTCTCAGCATGGGACATACAAGCTCATATTGAATTGGAACAGTTAAAGAAAGTGACCAAAATAACTAAACAACCCCGGGTATAGTGAGCTTGAACCCTAAAAGTCGGACGTAGCAGCTTGTACGGGTGAAATGCCTGAAACAAGCATCACGAACATTTACTTTCCCCGACTCGAGAACATCATGAAAAATCCAGAAAGCAATTCCCATCTTATGAAATTAATCTCTAGAAAAAGTCCACTTTGAAATTGCATTAGCTCGATTTCAATTTACTTGTAGTGCACTTTTATCCTGAGTCAAAGGAACTGCTAAAGGAATCTGAAGCTTAGGTTTAAATTTTTAACAAGCTCTCCTATTTTCACGTAATTTCAACTTTCACTTGCATGTAGCCCATCTTGCCGTAGTACATTTCCCTCCGATGCATCTACTTCTACAAAGCTCTCCGCCTCATGAATTTCAGAAAAGTCGAAAAGAATTTCAGTTCTCTAATTTTTAGCTTCTTTTGGGACTAGGTCTTTAAAAAAATTCGATGCTTGTGAAGAGCATTCAATTTGAAGGATTAAAAACTTCCAAGTTTTCGTGAGTGGGTCGATGGATAATTGCTGAGAGAGTTTTGCTTAAGACTGTACTTCTTCTTAACTTTTACAAAAATTTTCAAGTCCAGTCTTGTTTTCTTTAAAAAAGAAAATTAAAACGTCAGTACGGCTCCCTGTTTTTCTACTTAAAGATTCATCAAATTTAAAGTGAAAGTGAATACCAAAGAAGGGAATTAAGGTTTTTAAGAAAAGAAAAAAAAAGATTCATTATCAGATGAGAAAGATAAAAAAAGAAGTTAAAAGAAAGGAAACTAATTTAAGGGAAAAGGACTAACTCGAAAACTTTTCAAGACACGAAGCGCATTATTTCCCTAGCTTCTTACTTCGTAACCAAGAGTAGATTTATCTTGTCCCAAAAAAGGGAAAAAAGGAACAAAAAGAAGAAAAAAAAACATTTGAACCAAACTTTAATCAAAGTTTTTATAAATAAAAATTCGCATACTATTTTTTAAGAACTCAGTAGGTGTAACAGTACACATTTAAGTTCATGTCCATCAAGCTCAAGCTGAATTATTCTAGTGTAAAAAATGGTTCAGCCATCTCATGAGAAACAGCAGCCCTTTTTTGAGGATAATAAAATTCCCAAAAATTCCCACACCCCCATAGAAAAGAATGAAAAGCGTTGACTCAGTTCAATCAAATTCTGAAGAATAAAAATTGGAGAAGCCTGGGACCGGAACTTTAAATCCGATTTACTGGCAGAGCTTCAACACCTGCTAAGCGTGCATTTCCAGTACTCCTTCAATGACTAAAATAAAATTGGAAGCGATAAACCATAAACCTAATTCCAACGATTCAATTTAAGAAGTCCAGAACCGAAAATGTATCCCAAGCTTTCTCTACCCCAACAATATCCTATAAGGATTGGGGAACGAATCAGAAAGCGGGGCTAGACAATGAAGGAATCAATACCCTTGCGTCCGTCGAAAAGTTAAATCCTACCACATATACAGCAACAGAAGCGGTGGTGGGAATGCGGATGGCTTGTAGTAAACAACACAGGCTACTCGACTGATGCTGAACAATATTGATTTTAGGTGAGCAGAAAAATTCACAAAATTCCTTTTCAGTGGACATTGCTAATAGACTGTTAGCACGTGAAACAAGAATTTGTCAGTAATTAAGGCAGTCTAATCCAATTACTCTCATAAAAACCTATTGCAGCTTTAAGAAATTAACCATTCCTTTAATCAACCCATCAACCCGTTCACCTACACTACCACCAAATTTCAAAACTTGCGAAAATCAAAAAATTTAAAAATTTTCGTTTTGTGAACTCAGACAAATTTTTCTTTGATGGAACCCGTAAAAAAATTCGGAAAAGCGACAAAATAATCAGACAAAAACTTACAACCAGAATTCACTTTCTCTATCCCTTCTTGCTTGTTGCTAGATTGATTTTCGGAAACATTCGCTTTATCCCATTACGCTATAACTGGTTTACAGAAATTAAATGAAAATAATTAAATCAGAGAGAGCAATTATTAATTTCTCTTACACGTCTTTTGCTACGTCCATTCTTGCCTCGAAGAATTTTCACTTTCCCGTAACAAATGACAAATACTACTGCACAGCTTCTACGCTTTCGGGAAACAAATGCCAAAGTAGTTTACACTTCGTCTTTAGCTTAATTTTTTTAATCCAACGTGCTAAGACTTTTAGGTAGCAGAATGATGATGTTAATCCGAGAGTATCACACGCTCCTCGCCCGCCTAACAGAGAGAAAGACTTTCACTCTACTACCAAAGCTCAGGAGTTCCTCAGGAGAAAGCTTCCCTTCGACTAAACCTCCTTTCACTTCTACAAAAACTTCCACCATAGAATCGTTTGAAAACGTAGTCACGGGTTTTCCCGTCTGAACCATTAGTAGACTCTGTTCATGCTCTACTCCTACCCCTAAAATGAAGACGAGGTACGGATTTTAGGAGAGAGAGAGATAAAGGAAGAATCCGAAAATGAAGCATTAATTCACTACATTGAACCTCAATACTTTCACTACTTCCCACCTCCTAAAATTCCAACGGAGAGAAATCAAGCATCAAAGGAAATAGTTAATCCTAATGATACACTGTTTGCTGAGCTCACATTCGTGCCCTACCTCATGACATAAAATTTTCATAAAACCACAGAAAGACCAAGCGTGCTGACCTCATTGCATCATTAACCCTATATAGCTAAATTCCTTAAGGAATTCCAACATTCCCAGCAATGCTTAACTTATGAGCTCCAAACCTACAGCGGAAACTTTTCAAAAGTTTCAGAAAATTCAGAATAGTCAGAACAAAGTCAAAAGTCAAGTAGGCGCAGAGGCAGACTCAGTCAGCAGCGTCGCCTGCCGTGTAACCCGTATGTTCTTCATGAATTCCCCGAGTGATATTTCGATTTATCCACTTTTCAAGTTAAGTAGAATGACTTAAAAGCATACAGTCATTTGCAGTAAAAGCTCCATCATCATCAGTCCTACAGCATAATACTGAAGGATCCGTTTTGCTAACTAGGAGTAAATGGATGGGAGGCTCTAAGGTCCAAACACTAACGACTAGCATCACAAAAATGAAACTGCCGAGGAGAGACCCACCGCTGCTCCCTTTTCTCATGAGTGAAAGTCAGGGAGTTATACATAACTTTCTCTTTTAACTCCCACCACCAAAAAACTCATGTAATAATGTTTATTACATTACGTAATCCTAGCTGTGAGTCAGTTACTTACTAAAGGAAACCACGAAGTTCCATTTTTATGCTAAGCTTTGGCTTAGTACCCATCCTATACTCTGCTTCCAATCCACGTAAACAAACCTTTCAGCAACCCCAATCTTTTCTGAATTTTTCTTTGATATTCACAACAGTGAAAGCAATAGCAAAAGAAGTTGTAGAGAAAGTTGTCTACGCGGGCGTCGTCATCTCGCCGTCCTATCGATTTCTATAAGACTCTCTCCAGCTTCCTTCGTAAACTCTCTACTGGATTATATTTTATCTTCCACCCACCCCCGCCCTTCCCCATCTCAACCCTCCAAGCATCAAGTACCTCATCTCACTTACAGTGAATTCTTGTGGAAATTCCATTCTCCCCCCCCCCGCCCTCCTACGAGACGTCCACTCAGAATTCCTAAAACACTCAATTGGAAAGAGAAAGTTAATTTCTTCTGACAGTGAAACGTGATTTCCCTTATGCACTCTCCCTCTCTGTCATTCACATATAAATTAAATCTTCCATGCATTGCCAAAAAACTTGAAAAACGGAATGGATATAAAACAAAAAAAAAATCTTTGTTGCTCCATAATAGCACATTGGGGAATGGAATGATTATTTTCAGGCTCCCAGCACTTCTAAATATTTTGAAGGATGGCAGAATCTGAATTTTTGTCAAAAGGCAAGCAAGAGAGGCCATTGTAACTAAACACGGTCACCCTGGATAATACATCAGACAAAAGATCTCTATAATGCAAGATGATGATGAAAATGGGCCAACTCGTGAATTCATGTGAAATGAAGAATCCTTTTGCTTTCACTCATCTATCATCATCATTGTGCTCCAGTCTTTCCACTTTCCAGTTCCAAGAGTCAAGTGCTATTATTTCCATGCTAGAAGGAGATGAGCACCACTGTAGGAGAACTATTCTCATTTCCCTTCCTTTAGAATTCCCAAAACTTCCATTTTGATGGGGATGGGAGAAAGTGGAATTGAGAAACAAGGGAATCAACAACGGGAATATATTTTTCAGGAAAAAATAAAGAGAAAAAAAGCAGTTCCTTAATCGAGAATCGACCTATGCTTCACTAACCCATTCTAAAAGGAACTAGCAATTCTTCCAGCACTCCACTCCACTTATCCAGTCGGAGGAGTGAATGAATGAGGAAGCACCCTTCAAACGGCAAACCGAGTAATGAAAAATGCATTCAACGAAGTTGCGGAGTCTAATCCTTCACTCATCAGTCAGTGGTAATGGGTATTTTTACATCTGATATAATTGAAAGCGAACCGAGGGATTTTCATAGCAGATGCAGCCAATTTCGCTGTGACCAACTAGTTAGCTGTATGGCATATCCCAACTTGATTTCCTTTTGTGGTTGGGTTTAAAGAAAGTCAAAGCTGTAACTGCAGAAATTCACAAGATTAAAGAGAAAAACACATTCCTCCTCCTTGGAGAATTTCTTCCAGTCCAAGGATGAGGTAAAAAAGTCATCAATTTTTCAGAAGAACTAAAAAGATAGATACCAAGAAAGAAAAGAAGTACACTATGAATCTTACATTGGTGCAGAGGCAAGTGCCGTCCCAAGTTCGGTTACAGTTTCCTCAATTTTCTGAACTCTTTTTTTATAAGTTGACACGAAAGCGAAATTACGGGTTTTACCAGTACAGCAGTAGACAGCACAATCCGGAAGAAGAAAATGATACGATGAGAACAAAGAAGTACAGGTAAACGCGGAGTAAACCATAGTCAAAAGACATAAAAAACAAAATAAAAAAGAAACAGATTAGAAGAAGCGTCCATCTTGTTGGAACAAGGAAATAACCTAAGATATTTCTTGTAGGGAAATTAAAAGGGAATATCAGGACATAAAAAATGAAGATATTGACACTACACTTACGCATTAGAATCACGGACATTTTTGATCCCTTGGCCCATATCAGTCGTAAATTCCGCCCATGCAGTGACACCTAATTTCCGTTTGAGTTCATAGGCTCTTCTTTGCTTGGAAATGAGGACCTAGTTAAATCATTGACATGGGTAAAATTATGTAAAGAAACATCAGCCTTCTAAAGGAAAGTTTATAGCATTTTGTAGAATATAAGGAAAGCCATTTACTTGTTTTAAAGTCTGAATCTCCTCTTCAACTTGATTTAGTTCTGCTTGCCATTCCTGCCTCATTGCTTCCATCTCCTCCGCCGACATTCCCGTTTCAAGGCCCATGTCGTTGTAGGAAGTGGACTGGCTCATTGAACCGAATCCTTGAGCGTCTGAAAGAAAGAATAAGAAAATTAATTATTCATCAAGACGCACAAACGGGAAACTTTTTTCCTCATTTCCCAAGTTTTCGCAGTATAAATGAGCACCAAATTATTTTGCGTTCAGACCTTGCCCTTGACCCAGTGTCAGAAACTTTTTAAAATGTGATGCACTGATTTTGGCCGTATAGGGCTTGTCAAAATTATGATAACTGACACGGATATTCCTAGGCAACTTTTTCCGGTTTCCTACAAGTTCTTTCATGGTAGCGGCAAAACGCCTCGCTTTTGCTTTTACATTGCTTAACTGCGTCCGTGGAGCACTACTATCACTCTGCTGCTCATCCCCTGAGCCACCCAACAACTCGACTTCGACGGAAACATTTTCAGTCGATGGCGGAGATTCATCAGTCAAAATTAGGGAGCTACTAGAAGCGATATCAAAGAATTCTAAATCAGAGCCAGAAGAATCACAGGAATCCTCTTCTTCATCACTCGTGGCAATGCTAAACTCAAAGTCTTCGAGTGTAAATTGGAAGTCTGTGGAGGTGAGATCAGGTTCGAGTGTTTCAGCGATTCGGAGGGACCCTACGAGATCAGGCAGGGGATCCTCAAGATATTCATCCTTGTGCTCAGCCTCATTGTTGTTCACGATATCTTCAAGTGCTGGAACGGTGGGTGAGGAAGACATCTCAGTTACTCCGAATATTTCCAAAAATCTGGCCGGTGGTGAGGAAATCGTCTAACGTCAAATCAGACTCCACCACTGACGTCCCACGATCTTTCCACGACGAACTCCAAGAATTAACTATGGAGAGTTATCTGAACTCATTACGAGAGCTGGAAGTAATCAATACAGAAGACAGCCTCACAAATACAGATAAAAATACTAGAAGCACGCATAGCAATGAACGAACATTTGCTTCTGTTTTCCCTTCACAGATACTAACTGAGAAAGTAGAACAGATGAAGAATGATTTCTACTGTTTATACGTTACTTGGATTCAGAAAGGAGAGATTTCACACAGGTAAAATAATCTTAGTACGAGGTAACGAGACCTACCGTACAACATCTTGGGAAAGGGATGAGAACAGGTGAGAAGAAACTCGCAGAACGGGGATCACAAGCTTCATCAAAACGGGACTTGGAAGGAAAGAGGCTATAAAGTCTATGAATTCCCTAAATTAAAATACCTTGGGCAAAATTACGACTCCTCCCCTTCTTTTTTATAGCAAAATTCTTGTGGTTCTCCCGCATAGAATAAATAATAGCATAAATAATAGAGCTGTATGTTAGCATGGCTAATCGAGCATGTTAGAAAATAATTCAAAACTAAACAGCATTAATAGAGAAATACCCTCGCCAGCTGTCTATAACAATATCAAACTATGAAACAGAGTATATAACTGGTCCCGCCCAGTTATTAATTAATTCATGCTACGCGCAGCCTTCCAAACACTATAGTGCCTTAACCTCTTCGTCATCCATGGATTTAAAATGTCACAACCTTCTTTAGATACATAGCCATATGAACAGAGACTGGCGGGTGGCAAACGTATCACCTGGCCAGATCTGACCGTGATGAAGATACTGGGTGAAGATACTGCGTCACATATGCTTAGTTTTTGTTTTAGGAATTACCTGAACCGGAAGGAGATTTAAGGCTCATGTTTGGATTAATTCGGGCACTTTATGGCTTGGTTGACTGTACTGAATCGCTTTCTTCTCCCTCTGGCAAGAATGGAATTACCAATATTTTTATTTTTATGCCCGGAACAGCTGATCCACCTGTCAAGTAAAACAAGAGGAAAAAATCATCAGACGAATCTGCGAAGCGAACGAAGAGGGGATTCTGAAAACAGGGTTTCTTTAAGCACAGTAAACCATGTTCCTTACCTTAAGTATCCTTAGTTCCAATTTCTTGATGTAATAAAACAATAACGGAGACTGATCTTGCTAACTGTCAAATCAGAATCACCGAATGAGTCACTCACTTTCATTCACAAGTTCCCTCACATTCTCCTTCATTTTTGACTCAAGCAGAAAAAAGCAAGCAACAAGTTTTGCCTCGCAGCAGGTTTTCGCAAAGGAAAAAATCGAGCGAGTAGCGAATTCTACAAGGAATCGTGCATACCCTGGCTTCCTTTGTTTTCTTGACACTGATCTCAAGATAGCAGCACACAAAAAATTTCTCGAATTTTTAATCGAGCCACCTCTCAATATGCTGCGGCACAACTCAGTTCCGGAATGAATGGACTGTGACTGCCGAATGGACTGATTTCGTCGGAGTTTTGGACTGGCGAAATGCTCAGTTTGGAGGTGGACTGATGGAGTGACGGAATACGGAGCGCGCCTTTTGGACGTGGACTGACGGAATGGAATGCGTTGAAGGTGGACTGCGGACTGACGGAGTGTGGAATGCAAGGAAAACGGACTGCGGACTGATGGAATGCGGAACGCCAGGTTCGGAGATGGACTGACGGAATGGAATGCGTTGAAGAGGGACTGCGGACTGCGCGGATGCGGAACGCGCCTTTCGGAGGTAGAATGATGGACTGACGGACTGACGGCACCCGCACCGGAGCCAGAGTACTGGTGCGCTTCAAACAGTGGGTACGGGTACGGCTTTTCCTCGAGGAAAAGGCGTACAATGGGGGTACGCCTGCTGTACCAAAACTGTGGCGTCAGGCGCTACCAAGAAAAAGGTGCTAGCGCTAGCGCAACAAGCGGCTTTTCTCAGGAAGAATGCGCAACTGGAAGTCGCAAAAGCGTTTTCCGGAAATCTCGAAGCGCGACCGTCCCGCTATTAGTGCTAGTCGCAAGCTGCGCCTGCAAACCCTGCCTTTTACTTGTAAAAGTTTTTGTTTATTTTTTTTTAACTTTTTTTTTCATTTTTATTTTTGAAAAAGTTTACAATTTATTGAAAAAAATAATAGTTGCGTAGATCGTACAGTAGTAGTAGGGTAGTAGTAACTCTGAATAAAAGTATTTTACCCCATCTTCTTCACTTTTTTATCATCGGCTCTCTCCTCGCCTCGGCGGCGCTTGGCTTTGATTCCAGTCATACCCCACCTAGTATTGTTTTTCTAAAAAAAGGTTCACGTTTGTAGTCGGACAAGGACGAGGGGTTGCTGCCTGCTGGTAATTAATTAGTAGTTACTATAATTTGTAACACTTAATTTCCTAATTTATCATTCGCTAATCCTTGCATTCTTCGCTCTGTTTTTCTGCTCCTATTTGTAGGTATAAGTGGTTGTTGGTATAGCCTATACACCATATTTTTCGTAGACGCAGTGAAAAAAGTCAGGGTCACCTCACGGCGAGTGAATCACAGGTAAGATTGAGAAACATACCATACGGATTTATGTGACAGTGATCATTATGTAAGAATGCAGTTAACAATCATCGCTACCTTTTGTTTCTTTTCTGATTGATCCATTCCATTCTCTTCTAGGATTTCCCCGTTGGAGGACCTTGGTGGCACCGTCATAATTGGAGACCAAGAGAATACTGAAAAAGCGCCTAACCATCTAGGCCTATTAGTAACATCTCTCTAAATGTCCGTCTACAGAAACAATGGGCCGGTCATAAAGAGAGTTATCGGTGGAATTGGTGACACTTGGACTCAACTAAAAATAGTGGATTTTCGACCATTGAAGAAACTTGTTTTCCAGTTTGATCCATTTTCACCAAATATCGGTCCGTTTCGAGACTTGATTTATTACTTGTCAGCTGCAAGGATCCGTGACACTAATCCAAAGTGTCTGTTCAAGACTACCGTCGTCTCCGACCGCTCAGACCCTGAGCTTCTCTGTTCCTTAGGTGAGAATAATAAAATTATTTAAAGCAGGAGCACTTAGGATTCCATAACTGCCTCTTTCTGCGCTTGTGTCCCAATAAGTTTAACGCTAAGCAGTTTGAAGCCTGTCCGCCATTTCCAAAAGCAAAAGTTGAAAATATTATCCAATGAACGTAAGTCTGATTCTTGCAATAATTGATTCATAGACT
>JABASM010001895.1:0-12641 GCA_019776545.1 Brachystomella parvula | reverse complement strand
CATTGGGCATGGGCAGGGCCTTGAGGGCGGTTCCCAAGTACGCTCAACCATGGTGAAAACTGATAGGCGTGTCAACCGTTAAAGCTGAAACGAAGTTCTGAACTCATCAGTCACCAGTCACCAGTCAGTTCGCCAATAAGCACCAGTCAGTTCGCCAATACGCACCAGTCCGCCAATACGCACCAGTTCGCCAATACGCACCAGTGCGCTTGAAGAGACATGCCGGCCGGAGGCCGGCATCGTCTCGTAGAATTATAAATCCAGAAGGATATGAGTCGGATTCGGAATCCTGCGCAATGAAAACCCTTAATCCTCGTAAGGCCAGGCGATGCACAGGCGATTGTGCATCAGTGCTTTTTACATCAACCTTTGCCGCATAGCAAAGGAGACCGGAAGTCAAAGGGCGAACTCAGCCCCTCCGATGGATTTGTATGAAATTAGGCGTAAAGTTAGTACCCATCGATACCTCCAACTTTGGTAGGGGACAGAAGTGGGGCATTGACCCTAAGTGACCTTTACGGCTCACTAAAGGTCAATCACTTGACCTCACGGATCCGGACAAACGATGCGTCAGTCGAACAAGCTTGGTCTCCTGGTTCTAGAAAGGTATCATACTTGACACTTTTGGCGCAAAACATGGCCGCCAGAGGTCATTTTTATTGTTATTTATTGTCCCTCATAAAGGTTTACGACCTCTAGCGGCCAAGGTTTAAGTCAAAAGGGTCAAGTATGGTATACTTTCATGATCAGGGGACCAAGCCTTGTTGATTGACGCATCACTTTGGTCCCGTACCAAAGTTGGAGGTATACTGATTGGTACTAACTATCCACCAAGTTTCATACAAATCCATTGGGGGGGGGGGCTTGTTTTGCCCTTTGAATTCCGGTCTCCTTTATTAATTTGAATTTTTAACCCACCCAAGCTTAACCTTTTTCTCTAGTTTTTAGTCAAGGCCTTTAATTACTTATACGCTTGTTCCAAGGGCTTGGCTGCCATTTGGGAACTCTTCAAAAAACACAGGACTTTCGCGGGTTAACAAGGTCGAATTCGCCTTCACAGTTCCACCGGTGGGTGTCAGATAGGTCAGCGTTCAACGCAACGTGCCAGGTCAACCTCAGTTCCGCAATTCAAGTCAAGTGGATCATCCGCTTATCCGTGAAGGCTAATTCCAGTTTGACGAATCCGGATGGAAAAGGTCGAAGTACAAACTCTTTACAAGGTTTTGCAAACTCGCTTAGCTGAAGCGAGGTCGAAACGCTAGGTGAATGGCTTATATACTTGTCGGATTTTATTTTTGTCGGCAGGTCACCGAAACCTCGGAAACTCTATTTTCTACAATTTACAATCCAGTAAGTCCGTTTTAAAATGTCATCAACTTGTCGGATTCGTAATGTTAATTATTTATAAGCGTGAAACTTGAAAAAACGGATTCATCATTAAAAAGGCAAAAGAAAAAGAGCTGCCTGTATCAGCCCGACAGACCGACAGAGCTATTCCCTTGCGTTGCCCGTATAACCTTGTTGATGAAGCGGAAACGAAGGGAAGGTGTGAAATAATTCTTACCCTGCGGAAAACTATAGTAAACAAATAAAATAAGCCACACGGAAAAGACTAGAAGTGTCTTTTCCCACGAAATATGCTAATTTCATGAACATTCATCATTCCCATAATAGTCTCCCATGAAAATTATTTTAGAAAAATTTTGGGGAAATACATAGGAATGAGGATGACAGTAGTTTAACTTTAAAACAAATCGTGAAAAAATAAACCACCAAAATAAGTTTCACTTTTTATTTTCATAAAATTCATTGAGCCACGGCACGAAGACCAAGGAGATGATGTTACAGAGAGGAAGGAGGAGGAAATGGAGATGAAGATGAGACGGAAAGGAAAACGAGTTTTTCTTATTCGGAATTCTGATTGGATTGTTTATTGCGACTTCACTCTTTGCATAATTGCATTGTCAATTAAATTCATCATAATAGAAAATTAAAGGAAGATGAAGAGGAAGAGTAGATGAATAATAAGTTAGAATGGAGATTTAGCCGCTGTAGCCGCCTGACACAGCAGGTGCACCGTACGATGATGACGGGCCATTTGAATATCCACGCTGTTGGTCTTGAAGCTCAAAGTTTCCAATTTCCTGTGACCTTTGGATATCTTCAATCTCAATACGGCCATTGTAGGACGTCGGGGCACCGTAGCCGCTTGAAGGAGCGCCGTAACCGCTTGAGGGAGCGGCGTATCTTGAGGGAGCGCCGTAACTGCTTGAGGGAGCGCCGTAACTGCTTGAGGGAGCGCCGTAGCTGCTTGAGGGAGCTGCTGAGAAACCTCCGGATGAGTAACCTTGACTTGGGGCTCCGTAAGAAGAAGAAGGACGATCTGAAAAACAAAAAGCAAATCGAGATTTTAACATATTTTATCTGCTAGACGTTAATTAATTATGAAAAAAATTCTCCCGCCAAATTTAAAAGAGCGAGCTTGTACTATATAAGCCCATTGTGTTACATTTTGTTGGGAGAATATTTTTCTCTTTGATTAATTAGTTGAAACGTGGAGTGTCTTACCAGGGATTCTCTGAACAATTACTCTGGATGGACTCCTGTAGCCACTTGGGGCGCCGTAGCTCTGTGAAGGGGCACGGTATTGAACCGGGGCTCCATAACTCTGCGAGGGAGCTCTGTAGCTTTGAGCGCGGTAGCTCTGCGCAGGCGCACGGTAAGACTGCTGAGCAGGTGCTCTGTAGCTCGAAGCAGAAGAGTATGATTGAGCTGGGGGTCCGTAACTTTGGGAAACAGCTCGCTGGGCAGGTGCGCCGTATGACTGCTGAGGGGCACGAAATGATGGAGCAGAGTAGGTGGGTTTGGCGGAAGAGTAGCTTTGCGCAGGTGCGTATGACTGCGCTGGAGCTCCGTATGAAGAAGAAGGCGCGGAGTAAGACTGTTGAGCCGGGGCTCCGTATGAGGAGGATGGGGCGGAGTAAGACTGTTGAGCCGGGGCTCCGTATGAGGAGGATGGGGCGGAGTAAGATTGCTGGGCTGGGGCTCCATATGAGGAAGATGGGGCGGAGTAAGACTGTTGAGCTGGGGCTCCGTAGGAGGAGGATGGGGCGGAGTAAGACTGCTGCGCTGGGGCTCCGTACGAGGAAGATGGGGAAGAGTATGACTGTGAAACTGCTGGAGCTTTGTACGAGTTCCCGGATGAATAGCCTTGATTACGCAGTAATTAAAGAAAACAGTTACAGCGATTTGAAGCAAAAAAATAAGAGAAAAATGAAATGTAATTGATGCGAAGCGATTGATTATTTTACCAGATGACGGTGCATTGAAAGCTACTGGCTCAGCATTTGGTGCTCCATAGGATGAGCTTGGCTTTGGTGCATTGAAAACTACTGGCTCAGCGTTGGGTGCGCCATAGGATGATGAGCTCGGTGCTGATGCTGGAGCTAAAATTGAAATACGCATTGGAAATGTTTCTCTTTGAAAATAATTGGAAATTTTTTTAAAAGCAATTTGAAGTTTAGAATTTGAGATAATATTGGCAAAAATTCTGTCAGTGTAGGAACCAAAGCCAAAAGCCTGGATTTTTTTCTTTTTCAAAATTAAAAAAAAATTAAAACTGGACACTTAAAATTTTACCTCCATAAGAGGAAGATGGCTTCGGTGCTGGTGCTGAATAGCCTGAGTTTGCTTGCGGACTGGAATAACCAGTGCTTGGTGCTGAGTAGGCTGAATTTACAGCAGGAGCTGAAAAAAGCGAATTCCTAGTTTTCAAGCTAATTTCAACACACCTCAACTTGAAGCCTGTATTTTTCTTCCTATTCTCGTATATGCAGCAACCTTAAAAATTATAGCTGAAGAATTTTACCTCCATAAGAGGAAGATGGCCTCGGTGCTGGTGCTGAGTAGCCTGAGTTCGTTTGTGGGGCGGAGTAACCAATGCTTGGTGCTGAGTAGCCTGAATTTACAGCAGGAGCTGGGAAAAAAGCGGATTTTTTAAGCTTATTTGATTGATGCGAGATGCTTGGTTCGGGAAACTTTTTTTTTTCGTATCAAGCAAACTTCAAAATTAAATTAAAATTAAGCAGGATGATAAAATACCTCCGTAAGACGAAGAAGGAGCGGAGTATCCCTGCCCATTGCTACGCTGGAGCACGTTCTGGTTGATAATGTCACGGACCTGGTTGAGAAGGCCCTCATCCACAATCCCACCTCCGATCGCTCCTTCATCCCTGGTGTCAGCGCTGGAGCCACCTGAGTACCCTCCACTTGAATACCCGCCTCCTCCAGAATATCCATTTCCTCCCCTTGAAAATCCACCGCTGGAGTAACCACCACTCACTGGAGGCTCAGCAATGGCAGAGCCAACCAAGAAACAGATTACCACCACCTAGAGACACAATTTTTCAATTTTCAACTACTAATTCACTTTCCACAAAAAAAATTCTTCACGAGCAAATTTTTTCCCTTGATTTTCCAACTTACCAATTTCTGCATTTTGACAAATTAATTTAGGAAGCACAGCCTTTCCACTCGTGTTTCCTCAAGAAAGTGTCTTCCACCACCCTTTCCACCAATCCTTTTATATGACCCTTCAAAATAATTTTGCGTGATGCTGTGGCTAGGCTGAGTTTGATCCACGAGACGAAAACGTTGAGGACGGTCGGATATTCATTGAGCCAAAAGCAGAAAACTACCCCTGGCAGGTGCCAACTAGGATAAAAGGGGGGGGGGGTGCGGAGGTGAATATTTAATTAAGATACCTTCCCAACATTAACATTTTGTTTCTTCCGAGACTAAGGTATATAAGAATTATGGAAATGGAAAGTGGAGGGGGGGGGGGGGTGAGAAGATGGAGATTTGGGGGTGAAGATGCTCAATTTGCTCATTGGGGTTATGTAAGAGGTCCTTTTCCCACAAAACTCGTGCCGAAGAGGCCACTTGACATAAAATCCTCAAATCCTTTACAAATGTAAGCAAAAATGAAGATTTACGGCATTTAATTCTTTTCTACTCAATAAAATATATACGAGAGAATTTACCTCATTTCACACATGTAAATAAAAAATTGCAACATGGAGCTTGGACTAAAAGACAAATTCTTTAAGAGTTTTTATTCATGTAAAATGGATCGTAAAATTTTCCATCGTAAAAAAAAAGATGCTGCTTATGCTTCTCCATCTCTTGAAGATCATCATCGAGTTCTTGAATTTTAGGTTGATTAAATAATCTCCCCAGAAAAAATTCAGATGAAAATTTATTTATGAATTAAGTCTGTTTTGATTAAAAGAGAACTTGTTTTAGGATTTCATTTTTTTTTTCTTTTGATTTTTACTTTTATTTTTATTTTTGCCAAGAATAGCTTTTAGAGAGTCTCTGTGAGGCCTGAATATTTTTGGCTTATGTCCTACTGGGTTCATGAGAATTTAATTCCTTGATAATTTTTTGAATATACGGAAAGGAATGATTAGGTCAAGTATTTCTTGGACTAACCAAACTTTATTTACTGTGGGATTGTTTGCTAAAGATAAAGTAATTTTCTGACATTTCTGCATAATTTTTCATTTAATTTATTTCCACTGATTTATATCTCTTGCTTGGTCTCATCATCCGGTCTGTTATGCAAGAGTCATGAACTCGTCTCCACTCATCTCCTCCTACTTTTTACCTCAATTCACTCAATTTCCGCGCTCCTTCTCCCAAATTAACTCCTCATTTATTATTATTCTCTCGTGAAGAAATCACATCATTAACTTTAAATGCTCTTAAATCTAAAATAAGATTGAGGCTTTAAACTTCAAATTAAAGCTCAATTTATAGGAGCTTGTTGGCCAGATTACTTGGCGTCATTTTTAGATGCACTCGTTTTATTATTCCAGCTTATATTATGACAATTTCTTTTGAAATCAGATATTTAAAAAAAACAGCATTTTCTGGTTATGTCCAGAAAAAAAAAAAGAGTTAATTCGCTAAATTAATACTTAAAAATAGAACTGCGTACTTGTTCCTGACTTTACAGAAAATTTTCTAAACTTAAGTTTTACGACTCAAATAGTAAGTACCCCGCCAAAATCCACAACCATCTGATAACTTGGAATCTTAATCAATCTCTCTGGATTTCGAATAGAATTCGGCTGTGCGAATTGTGGCTGTCAATTTCCTCCATAATTTTTACAAAAAATTGTTAGAAATTTTGGAGTTTCTGTTAGCAACTTTGGCTTTAGGAAATTTAGAAATTAATGGCCACCAGGAAGGTTCTTTGACGAACAGAATAAAAAATATAACTAAAATGGTATACTGTTTTCTTTAAATAAAATAATTCAAAATGTCAAAGTCTGTCTCCTTCTTAAAAAATCAGAAAAGTATAAACCGTGCAAGACGGGAGTATGTAATAGCGCGAGTGTAATTCATAAAATGTACCGGATGTACCGCGTGTATATGGGGGTTTTCGAAATTTCTATGAATTGCTTTACCGGGGTATACCGGGTGTAAACAGGGGTATACCGGGTGTAAACAGGGGTATACCGGGTGTAAACAGGTGTAAATGGGGGTATACCGGATAAAAAAAAAATTTTAAAAAAAATTTAAAAAAAATAAATAAAAAAAAAAAAATTGCAAAAAAAAAAATTTCAAAAAAAGAAATTTAAAAAAAAAATACAAAAAAAAAGATTTAAGGAAAAAGATTTAAGAAAAAAAATGATATACCCAATATACCGGGTATATCGGATGTAACTGGGATATACCGGGTGTAACTAGTGTATACCGGGGTGTACCGGGTGTATATGGCACATGCACATATGCACATACGCCCATACATGCACCATAAGCCCATATAAACATATGGGCCAAAAATCGAAAATTTTCAAAGCTTGATTTACCGCTTTTTAACATATTAGTGAACAACTAGGGACCCTAGAGAACTCTCATACAAAAAATGAAGTGAATCCGCCAAGACGTCGCTGAGATCCATGTGCCGGGGACGGACGTCCGGACGTCCGGACACTACACAAAAAATTTTCGGGATTCTCATGAATAGCTCGCGCTATTAATAACTGAAAAGCAAACAGGAGGTGGCCTAGCTGGTCACCGGCGATAAACTTTACGCCTCGTCCTGTACATGAGGCATCTGTGTTCGAGTTCCAGGGCGGGCTTTTTTTTCACTTAATCCTTTGTTTAATTTTAAAGCAGCATTATCATCTCTTCCGCAAAAGCGAGTCCTTTAAAAAGAAAACCAGTGTAATTGCTTTTAAAAAAAAACCTTGCGTCATTAGAAACTCTGGATTTAGAAAGACATTCGGGATTAATGATGAATTTTGAATCCCCGAATCCCGAAGTGTATTTATATGCTGAAGACGGAACTGAGACAGAAAAGCAGATGTGGGAATTTACAGTGTATACTCGTTACGCCTCACAATCAAAATATGATTTAAGGTTTGACAAGTGTGTTTTGATTGATAGGCCTCCTGCGTACAACGCAAAGTGGGGACTTATCTGATTGTAATTTTCTCTTAATCATCATTTCAATTTATGGCTGATCTCCGGCACACGTTAGGTAAACAAAATGGAAATTCAAGATTTGGACCGCAGTGGGTGGAATAAAATAATATCAAAAGCTCTTAATTTTCTAGTCCCAAAGAGACTCCATAATCCTTAATTTGCGCAAGCGTATTTACTCAGCATTTCATGTCGTACAAAATTCAGAGGAAATTTGCATTATAATTTCGTAAGGTTTTAATTAAGGACCTCAGAGGTCATACTTATGGTCATAGGGCTTAGGAACCTCAACCTGTGGAGTTAATAAAATAATTGACTATTTGGTGTAATAACAAACAACGAAGAAGCGTGAGGCCAGAAGTACAGTCAGCACAATCCAAATAATGATATTTTCACGACATCTACACAATAATTATTCCTCCTGGTTGTTTTGCTTGGAATTGGTAGTGGCTCCAATTTGCCAATCCTCAAGTAGTCATGCTCCCTCAAGCATTTGCTTAGCAAGTATTTTTTTTCCCTTAAGCATTTTAGGATTGAGATAATTAAATGATTTTTCTCAAGCCTAATAATAACAGTTATCTTTAGCTTTAGTCCATTGATTTGATTATAGTCATTTTCACCTGCAGCATATTCAGATCCAGGGCAAGGGCATTTGGGTGTGGGCTTTCAGACGAACGCTTATTTACAAAAGCAATCGGCAGTTTGGCATCTGTCTTAATTCCTCCACTTTAAATTAAAGAGGGCATTTCGAAAAGTTCTCTGGATAGTCGGTGATGCTAAAGGTGCTACTCCGTGAAATGAAAAT
Organism: Brachystomella parvula; assembly: GCA_019776545.1. Lineage (NCBI taxonomy): Eukaryota > Metazoa > Arthropoda > Collembola > Poduromorpha > Brachystomellidae > Brachystomella > Brachystomella parvula. Next base: position 4,342 of record JABASM010001895.1, on the reverse strand, counting down.
ATTAAGCTTTGATTTCCTATTGCCTGATTTCGAGGAAAAACGATAAAAGAAAATTTTTGAGAATTTTTCAGGAAAAAAGAATGGTAAAAAATATGTATGTATAAAAATTTAAAAAAAAAAACCTAGCATCTACCGATAGCAAATACCGTAATGTCTGCTAATTCGACACAGGGTGGGTAAATCGGAACGCAGCCGAGCAAAGTTATAAAAAATCAGCGAAACATGAATGAAAAATAAAATTTCGATAAAAGCCAGAAGTATTTTCTATGCATTTTAAAGAGTATGTTACAGTTCGAAATCTCAGAATTACTCAACAGGTGTTCTTGTTATGCCAAATTGCATTAAACCAAGATTTCTTGCTGTTTAGTGACACCTGGAACACTTCTGATAGTGCACTGGTTTAAACAGCAGCAATCTGCTCGACTTTTTTTTTTTTACTAAAGTGACGTCTAATTAGCGAAGGTAAGCAATACGACTGAAAGAAGTACATATAGATACCACGGTTACTAAACCGTGGTCATACGATGATCAACCTCTACTACATACCACTAAGCCGTCCAAATCGGAACAGCGTGTCTGCAGCCAACTCTGGGAAATCCTGTAGCAAAAAGCATGCCAAGCATGACCCTAGAGTACAGCAGGGACAGTTTAAGCGGTTGTTGAAGCCTTCCGGTACCACAAGGTATTGTATTCCAACAACGGCCGTCCACCGAAGCTTAAAAAATCAAAGGCACAGATACAGCGTGTCCACACAAATAGTATACCGTAAAAAATATTCCACTTTTTCAAAATTCAAAAACTCCGTATTTCTTAATTTTTTTTAGCAGGACGACTTCAGCAATTAACAGTTAAGGTTAAAGGCCAGTTTTACTGGAAGTGAAACTAGTAAAAAAAATATTGACTGTGTGAGTTTCAAAAAGGTGGGAAATTTCTCCGGTATACTATTTCTCTGGACACGCTGTATGTGGCACAGACCAATATGTAGCGGTAGCCTGTGCACTTCTGAAGCTGAAAACTATTTGTTGGATCGGCTGGTACAATTATGGAGTCTCCATCCTTCATTAAAATTCAAAAACAAATTCGTCTTGTCCTGAAAATCCATTTTGTTCCGAATTAGACGACTCTTGGGTTTTGGTGAGGCAGCTTTTTATCTTCTCAGTATGGCGTTTAAAAACATTTCCTGATTTTTTTGTTGACGCAGTATAGTTAGCAGGGGTCATTGTCACAAAGTGGCCCTTGGATTAGGAACATAGGCGAAATCCGCAATTTTTTAGATGCAAAATGTGCGAAAAGTGTTCCGAATTAGAAGCTTTTACGGTATTTTATTGCTGAAGAAGGCCAAAGGCCAAAATGTTCAGCGGTTCAGCCGCTGTTTCATGGATTTTACGTGGTAGGAATTTGCGAGTGCTAAAATCCATTTTTCAATTTAAAGGTAATTTTGCCGTTATACATTTTAATTTGATGGATTGTATCAAAAACAGATTTTTTTTTGCATGTTTAATATTGTAATTTAAGGATTACTTCTTCCGAAACCCAAGGTTTTAGGAATTTAAGAGCAAACTTCCCGTGAGAGGGTCAAAGAAATAAGCATTTTGATTCAAAAGGTAATTTCTTCTATGATTAAATCTCAATACGTTTTTAATTGAGGTACGAGAGGAGTGCTACCCTGATTACTTTCCAACCTCCATAATTTCCTATGTTCATTTAATTCAATTATTTCAGAAGGCCGGCTCAGCGATAGATTTGTGAAGCCAAAAGATTAAAAATTACAAATTATCGTATAAGCACCTTTAATCCAATTTTTAATTAATTCAGATGCATCTTCCCTCAAGGGAAGATTCAGCACTCTAAGTATACTTCATCACCCCTTCCATACAACTCGTTATTGACAGAAACGAGATCAAGGTGGAGTAGTACTTTTCCTCGCCGTCGCGTCGATACAATTGCAACAAAACCAGACCCTGCTTCAATTTTTTTTTACAAGAATAAAAAGAAATTGCTCTGATTTTCATTTTTCCAACTTCAAGTAAATAAAAAAACTTAACAAAAGGAGAAGATTTTTTTTCCTCGGGTCAAGACCTCGGCGCATTTATCGTGAGGACGAGAAAAAAGAGAGGATTTGACCAATAATAGACCAAATTAGGAGAAGAAAATAAGGAAATGAAGCTTGGAGTTAGAGGATAGTGATCAAAGAAAAGCTTATCTCTCAATTTTATACAAAACAATTATGAGACATTTAAGTAGACTTAAAGCGAGACCAATTTGAAAAAAAGTATGACTCAATCCCTTCACCCCGCCGGTCAACATAATCCCCCCCCCCTCCCCCCTTCTCTCAATCCCTTCACCCCGCCGGTCAACATACCCCCCCCCCCTCCCCCCTTCTCCGCTCTCTCAATTTAATGCATATTTTATCCTATTTTTGATAAAAGTAGAAGTGATCATGAAATCTCGGAATTTCATAAGGGGCCAACGGCCGAAGCCGCTTTTATTTCTAACAAGCGATGTTACGAAAGAAAGTGGAAGAGATTACAAATTGCGATTATGTAAAACCTCTTGTTTAGTTGATAGACTGGGTATCTTTTGGGATTAGAGCGAGTTTTCTGATTAGTTCTTATCACCCTCATACCGAGGAAAGTCGGTCATTCGTAGACCGGATTCTTTACTCCTCACTTTCTCCAGTTCTCCAGCCTACGCTCACCCCTGCTCAAAGTATAAATTTTTCTAAGGTGAATTTAACGTACTGAGTTAAGCGGAGGCCACAAATCTCGGAATATCTTCTGGAAATTTTTATTTTTATCAATCCTGATAATTCCGACTTATCTTTTTCAACAAGCGGGGTATGAATTATCTAAAAATTGAAATTTGTGATAAAGTATTGATGCGTGCTGGCTCTCACTTTCTTTTCTTCAGCCAAACAGAGTAGCAGGATTTTCGTCCATAGTCTGCTCTCATTGGCTCAACTATTTTTAGGTAGTCTTCAATATTGGGCTCAGGATGAGGGGTGAAAGAGGAGTGACGCCATTGGCGGGTTGGGCAAGGAAGCACATGCGCATTCGAAATAAGATTCTGTGTGAGTCGATTTCGGAGCTCCTTGGAACGCTTGTCATTACCGTAAGCTTGCTGGAAAGTGGAGCTCAATTTTGATTTTAACTTCCATTTGATTTTGATTTTGTTTCTTGTAATACTGGTGAGATTTTCTGTTTACTTTTTGTTCTGAAGCTGTTTGCGGTAGGGGGTTCTGCACAGGCGACGCTCATGCCGAATGAACCTTTTTTGATGACGATTTTCGCATCCATGGGTGGACTCCTGATTGCCATCATGTGTTTTGGTGGAGCTTCAGGTAAGTGGATGAAAGGAGGATGAATATAATGATAGGGAATGTTGGTACTGTAGGGCAGAAGCATTAATTCATTTTCCTTGTAATTCTCATTTGACTAAGGTGCACATGTGAATCCGGCTGTGACGATTTCATTGGCCATTGCTGGAGACATTAGTTGGATAAAAGTACCGCCTTACGTTATTGCACAAATGTTCGGAGGTAGGCTCATCTTTTTTGTGTTTACAAATGTCAAGTCAAGGCGAGCAGAAGCTGGTGAACGCTAGGGCTTCCAATCCGAACGCATTTTTTGAATCTCGAGACTTGAGACTTTTGAGGCTGGATCTTCCTTCTCGAAAAATTAATTGTCTAGGGGTAGCCAGAGTGGAGCTTAAGACCGAGCCATTAATTTTTACATACGAGCCTAAGTTATCCTCTGGATCATTCAGCTTGGGTTTCCAGTGCCGTTTTTCGCTGTTAATTTTCATCCTCTCGCTACTCAAGCGTCCCTACTTTCATGTGCAAAGTTTAAAAATGCCGGTTTGGCCTTTAAGATTATTAATAACCAGCCTGAGGATTCCACGTAGCCATGTCGGATTCGACTGAAATTCAAAGTAAGCTCGTCGGAGTAAGCCGGCAAAAGCTGGGCTCAAAAAGCAGCCCGCCTACATGCTGCTGAGTGTAGGAAATTCTGAGATGAACGGGAATACGTTCAATCCAAGTCCTCGATCCTCCGCTCCAAAAATTTGGAATTTCCAGCAGACTTTTTTTCAGGCCTTAAAGTTTTCAGACCGAAAATTTGATGTTACCGTTAGCTTCTGCTCGCGGTTCCTTCTCATATGCGCTTAACTGCTTGCCACTCGGTTGACTCAACCCTTGCTCATAACTGACGCATGACTCCAATATTATTTCCTTGATTATTTTTCAGGTTACTTGGGAGCAGGAATTGCATTTTTCATTTACGAATATCGTAATCCCAGTTTAAAAAATCTTATCTATGTACCGCTATTCAGCTTAATTTCTCTG
>JABASM010001894.1:0-12642 GCA_019776545.1 Brachystomella parvula | reverse complement strand
AGCTAAAATTTATTGTTTTCATGTGCTGATTATTCCAGACGACAAGTTTCCTCCTGCCATTTACGGTTCCATATCCTAAGAAAAATTTCCGGTTCAGAGTTACTGCGGTCGGACCTGATGGACTTATCGCAAGTGCAACTTCCGACGAAATCTCGACACATGATGGTAAGATTAGAGTAAAACTAAAATTCAGCTGTCGTCCCCGTCGATACCATCGGAAGTGACAGTCATATGAAGCAGAGTTAACCCTGACAAGAAATCCAAAGACCATCTTTTAATCTTCTTTGGCTTGTCAATCTTTTCCAGGGTTTGTAAAAGCTGGAACTCCTAAGCGGATATTCAAAGTGAAGGAAGTTGTTCACGAAGACTCCCTTGATGTCCAGATCGGCTGGGAACCCCCTAATGGTAATCTCCAAACTCAAATTACTACTTCCAGTCTACTATTCCTAATTGAGAGTACCGTACGACTGATAAGTGTCGCCATAACGGCCCTCCCCACACACCAATGTCACCCTCTCACTCCGCTTTTCCTTGCGGGGCACTCACTTTCACTCAATTCTTTCTCCTTTTTCTCTTTCGGCGAGCTAGCTCTACTCACCAATGAGAGAGCAGGTGAGAGGGGGACACGGGTGTGTGCGGTGGCCCGCTATGGCGACACTACCGTTTGCCTCGTTAGTCCCTGGAGGTGGGAGGGGTGCTATACTATATATCCATCCGACTGATATACAGCATAGCACCCCCCACCTCCCGGGACTAACGGGGCAAATGGTAATCAGCCTTACGGTACAGAGTGGAAGATTTAGTCGTGAACGGGGATACCCTGCACTTCCCGCAACACTGGGCAAAGACGGGCAAATGCCTCCGAGGCATACCGATATACACTAAAAACATATTTGCCCATATGTTTTATGGGTGGCGGCATTAAGTTCGGGTATCCCTGTTCACTACTAAATACCGTGTGATTGATTAACGTCACGATAGCGGCCACCCGCTCACAACCACACAAACCCGTGTCGCCCACCCACTTTTTTGATCGCCCTCCCTGGCGGAAGTAAAAAGTGGGAAGAGGCAGAGTGAGACCATGAATGATTAGTAGAAGGCTAATCATGGTGAGACTGAGCGACGTACAAAGGAAAGGGGAAAGAACGGGCGACACGGGTTTGTGTGGGGTCCGCTATCGCGACGTTAATCAATCATACGGTATTCCACTCTGTACCGTGTGATTGATTAAGGTCGCCAAGCGGCCCCCCACACAAACCCGTGTTGCCCGGTGTTCGCCCGTTCTCTCAGTCTCACTCCTCTTCTCCTTCCCACTTTAAAAGTGAGTGGGCGACACGGGTTTGTGTGGTTGTGAGCGGGTGGCCGCTATGGCGACCTTAATCAATCACACGGTATGTAACGCCCTTATCATTACTCTCCTATAAAGACCAGATCTGCGTTGAGTCTTGAGTCTTGAAGCCGTGACCATATATGGGCATGACAAAAAAATCTTCTTTTTTTTTCAAATTTCAAAAGCGTTTCCGAAAATCATAATCACTCACCTACAAAACACAAATTTCAAAAAAATTTAAAATTTCAAAAAAAATAAAAAATAAAAATTCCAAAAGCAATTAAAATTTCAAAAAAAAAAATTCAAAATCGCAAAAAAAAAAAATTTAAAATTCGGGGAAAATTCATGTTTTTTAAAACTTTTCTATTTTAGATTAAAAAATTCGACATTCACATCGAGCTTTCCTGTGCTTGCACGGGTGCGTCAGGGTAGTAGTTTTATAAAATCCATTGTACAGAGGGCAGTACACGGACATTTCTAACGGTTTGTGCACGGATAATGCATTCGGCAAAAAAATCTTTGGGAAGGAATTTCTCAAAATTTCTACTGAAAAATCCGTTCAGTATTTGCGATGGGCAACGGTCAAATCAGGGCTAAGCCAATTAACTAGAGCGTTCCTACATAAATTAAAAAAAAAAAATGAAGAGAAAGCAAGGCATTTAGAAAAAGTTCAATTACGAATCGAAGAGAAGTGAATGACAAATTGTGGGACTTGATATTTCATTTGATAACAGATGAGTAGGAAATTCTCTCATGACTAGGCTATCCCATGCAATTAATTAAATTGCAATAGACGACTCTTCGACTTCTGCTGACATAATGATAACGAATCCATTTAATTTGTGACATTCCTTACTTTCTATACTTATCAAGAAAAAAAAAGAGCAGAAAGTGAGTAAGAGGGGGTAGAGGATAGAGAAAGCCTGGATATTTTTTTTTTTTGGTGGAAAATCGGAACGACGGAGATCGGAATGAAAGCAGTATATCATCCATCGCCCATTGAAACTCCAAATAGAAACCAACTTTCTCCTCTTCCTTTCTTCCTCCTCTGAATGTGAATCCTCCTTGACAAATCTGTTCATATTATTGGTATCGGAAAGATGAGGGTTAGTGGAAAGGGCTCTTGAGGGAGACAGCTCCTTCATTCCTGTCAAGTGTAAGTTCCACCCTACCCTTTTCCCGACTTTTCCTTTTCCCACCATCACCTCCTTTGACTTTTACCCTAATAATTTCCGATAATCTCTCAAATACCTAATTACAATTAATTACAATCCTCGATTATCGTCCTTAATTTTCCCATTTATCAGCTACGATAATTGTTGCTGACGGATGAATTAAAAAACGCTTACTGCCGAGAGGATATGCAGCAATTTTCTGCAAAGGCGTTTAAGACTATTTTAAAAGAGAAAAAAATCTGAGAGAATTTTCCTGAATATTAAAAATTGAATAAAAAATTCTGACTGATATTCAGAACATGGTAAAATATTTCACCTTAGGATTAAATGACCAGTACAAAGCGGGTATAAAATTGGAGTAAAACATTTTAGAAAAAGAAAACACTTGGCCTCTTTCACAGTGCGAACTTTTTCTCTGTTTTCTGTTTGTTGAAGGCTAAAAAGCATTTTTTCAAAGTTATTAGACTCCATACGTCATGTTTTGTACTTTTTTTTCTTTTTCCAGTTTCCCCTCTTATCAAAGTCCCGAGTCAGCTGCTCGGAGCACCCCTTGGAGACACAGTCGTCCTCGAGTGTCACGTCGAGGCCTGTCCAAAAGCCTTCAGCTACTGGATGAAGAACCGTGGTGAAATGCTCATTGACGGGTTAGGACTGAAAAATAGGTTATTTTTCATATTATACATACCATTTATCTTCATTAATTTAGAAGAAAGAAAAAAAACGGACTATTAGCACCCGCGCATCCTAAAATTAAAATCCTAGATCACCATAGTCTACCTTAAAATCGTGAAAGGCTCAAGAATTTTCTCTTACACCCAGAGAAGATATGCAAAACACGTTAGGAAGACTAAAAGGCAGGATTAAGCCTTGGCCTATGTAAAATATACAATTAGCGCCTTAGCATGGGTCGCTCGCTCAAACCGCGGCGGGACGTCCCTTCCTTCCCCACCCGTCGTCACCTCATCATCTTTCAAAATTGCCTAACTTTCTTCAAACTTTCTCTCGACAAGGCTCAGCTATCTATTCATCATAGTCACTCAGAGCTTTCCTCATAATTTAATCTAATATTATGGGATGAGCAGAAAAATAGAAGATCAATTTAAATTTTTAACTTCTGCCACTTTCCCCGCATGTCAACACTAACTTTTAGAGCTGATTGAATGAAAAAATAATTCTCTAGACATAATAATGCTACAAAAAAAACTTGGTAATCATTAATTTAAATTCTTTTTTCTTGTCTGAAATTTATGACATGCAGCTCCAAATATGTGATCGAAGAAACTCGTAATTCTTACAAGGTCTTCATGAGACTCACTATTCGTAATTTCTCAAGGAAAGATATTGGTATTTACAATTGGTAAGTAAATTAATTAATTTGGAACGCCTGTATTTTAATGTTATTATTTTTTATTTTTAACAGTTTAGCTACAAATTCTATTGGAAGAGCTGAAGAAAATATCCGAGTGCACGGTGAGTAAATTACTGACTTCACCTCCACTGTACCTGACTAACAATTTAAGAATGCAATTTAAGTCCCTAATGCTGGTCATGAAAAAAAATCAAAGCAAATTTAGTCTTCCATATTCAAAATGCCAGTTTTGGAAAAAAAAACTTGCGATATTTTAAATTGTCGCATGAACAGAAATCCCCAAAAATCGCCCCAGATACCAGGAGCAAGTAAATTCCATAAAATTGGTAATCCACAAGGATTTTTAAGCCACCAAGCAAAAAAATTCGTTTGGAACTTTTTGTAACCCCGAGGTTTAACTTTCTCCTCTCCTACCCATGTAATTTTCATCAAGTTTTCCAGATTTAGGATTTTTGTTGTGGTGGAATGGATTGAAAAATGAGAGAGATGCATAGGAAAGTATTAATAGGTAATGCACCTGATAAATTTGGTTATCACTCAACTTGATCTCCCTTCTTCCCTTTGTAAATATGAAGAGTGATTGTCATCGGGAGTAAGTGGATATAGGGAGAGTGTAAATGGATTGTCATTCTCTTCTTCCGCCCATATTTCCTGCCTCAATGCACTTTCTCTTCCTCTCCCCATTATTTATCACCCCCTTCTAAGATCTACTACTCTCTAGTTTCTTACTTTATAGGAGATAGACTCTCCTACTATGGAAAATGTTTCCCATTCTCTGAAATTTCTCACCGCATGGTTCTTCCAGACGGATTTCTCATAATAATAATAATAATAATAATATGAGACCCAAATAAAATATATAACTCCTAGCCTCTGCTTTTATATACTCCATCTCTCTCTCTACCCGCTACTTCTATTATTACTATCATCAGAAGAAGAAGAAGAAGAAAAAAAAAAAGAACTCTCATCCTTTATTTCCTTTCTTTGGGTGAAATACCTCCAAGACAGAAGGAGATGAAACCTAACCCCTTCCATTTATCTACGACGCTTTTCTCCTCACTTTCTCCGGAGGAGCTGAGGGTAAAAGTGAAAAAGAAGGGATCGTGGTGGTGGTGGAGGTTGGGAGCTGCTGGAAGGGAGTTACTTAGCATAAAATCGATGTCTGGGAAACCCCTGTGGTGAGAAGATGGATCAAGTGAATTTTGAATATAACAACTGTCCACCAACCCGTATCATCATCCGGATCAGAGGGTTTCTTTGCCCTATGTCGTCGATCATAATAATCCCACCCACTTTTCTCCATATGCTTTATGTGAATTAGCCCAGGGGAAGGAAGAGAGGGCAAACTATATTTATTTCCCTGAAAATAAAATAAAAAATGCTTCAAATCTCAAATCTATTCTTCTGTATGAATTTGTCTTGTCGCTAGCAAAAAAAAATCCGCTCAATCCCTTCCTGAGTCTGTGAGTAAATACAAAATGTGTTTGCATTGTAAAGTGATAGAGAATGGGGTGAGATGATCACCCTTTTCGTTTCCACTCAATTTTTTTTGTTTAGTTTGTTTTAAGACTAATTTTAAAATTTAAATCCTTTCCATCATCGTCATCTGCTGGAAAAACTGGGATCGACGTTTAGTTATAACTGGAAATATTTTTTCCTTGACGTAAACATGAGGAGACAGATGCATCAAACCGATAGATGCTTATAGTAAATTGACTTTGTAAAAAGGAAAATTTTATAGTTTTCACTATATCCCAAGTTCCTTCTCTGTGATGTCAATCAAAAAATAAGAAATTAGGGAACAAACATCACGTTTTTCAAGTACAGACTACGTTTTGACAGAATTTTTTTTTTTTTATATAAAGCCCCAAACTTCCACCACTGCTGCCACTGAGTATACCGGGTAGAGTGAATTCCTTTTACAACATGTCAATCTCCAATGGTAGGGAGAGGAAGGGTGATGTTTTCTAGCACGTCTTGCAACCATCACTTTATTTTCAAACTTTTTCTTTCAAACGAGAAAATCGGTTGTCCCAATTCGGTTAACCGATTAACTGACTAAGCCTTGATTCCTTTAACTAGCAGCCCTTGAATTTCATAAGGAGGAAATGTGAATACTAAAAGTATAGTAATGACGTGCTGCCAAAATTCATCCAACAATTTTATTATTATAGTCTTATGAACTTTTTCAGCTTCATTTGGAATTTATTTTTAAAAGGAAATTTTGATTTCCTATTTAAGGGCAATCAAACGCTATAGAAATTCTTGTATCATTTTAAAACACTCGAAAAACCTGGTGGTTGGAATTAGTTTCTAGAACTAAATTATCTTTTCTCAACATGTGCAGGACTAACGAGGGTAGTTTTTTTACAAAGTCCTTTTTAAGAGTTAGCTGTCGGTTGCACCATCAACCCCACAAACACACCCTACCCACCTCTAATGGGCGATACCGATTAAGGGAGCTTGTTCAAATTCGTTTTGCATTTTTCCGTATATAATTCTTGCCGTAAAAACTGCTCATCGTAAGAGAACCTTTATGAAGATTGTGAAATCTGACTGTAGAATGCCTGTATCTGTGTGGAATGCTCACCATGGCCCACCGGACATCCATTACGACTTGGTCCCGCAGCCCAACTTATAAAGCACCCAGAACGACCTGTTGCACACACTGTACGACCTTTGGCATAAAACTATGACCTGTAGGTAGAACATGCTGTATAACTTCTGGGCTACCTGCTATGGCCTGCTATGAGACGGCAATTTTTGCCAATTAGGCGACTTTACCTCAACCTATAGGACACTCTGTAGAACATTGACGGCACTCCCAGCCGCTTCTAGAAAGGCCGCTTCTAGAAAGGCCGTTGCGCTCTACAGAAAACTTACAAGGTTCCCCTGATGCCCGAAGCAGGTTTTAAACTTTGCTTTGGTGAAAGATCCAACGTTGTTTTTAAAAGTCATTCTTCCACAGATTTTACCTCCAAATTTTTCATCAAAACTTGCCCAAAATTTTTTCTCGAAAATTTTCAACAAATATTTCTTCAATTACTTTCTTCAATTAGGTCAAATTAGTATGTCCCATAGATCCTATTGGGTGGCGAGTGTCACGGGCCTGGTCTAATGGGTCGTAGGGGTGTCTCCAACGGGTCGCAAGGGGCCTTGTGGCCCTTGGGGTTTCCTTTGGAAAGTTCAGAAATCAGAATTTTCATAAGAGCCCTTACGATCGGTCGCTTACGATGAGCAATTTCTACGGGAAAAATTTCATAAGGAAAAATCCAAAAAGAATTTTTAAAAAATTCAAAAATCAGTATCGCCAAGGATCCTGTTAGTAAAAAACGTTCCCTTGTAAGAATCATTACATCCGCTCCGGGCTGCGCCCTTACCGAACCCCCTGTTATGCAACATATTCATGGCCACCTAGGTTCAAATTGAAAATAAAATAAAATAAAATTCATAATCTGCTGAGCATGTCATCTTCTTTATAGAGAACTCAAAGCGTTTTCCAGGATCCAGCTTGTAATTGAATATTTGTGTATTGGAGTTTCTTTCATTTGAACTCGTTGAGAGAAGTATTTAATGGAATACCTCTTAAAAGCATCTCAAATGAAACTTGAGCTCTTTTCTCTTCTTGTTTCAGAGATTAAAATGAACAAAGTGACATCAAGTGCTACGGAGAATCAAATTGTTACACTCCCAGGTAAGTCCCAGTATTTTCAATTCCTGTTCTACATCCCACTTGAGAAGAGAAAGGAAGCCTCCTCGCCCTCCTCTCTTTCTCCTCCTCATCATTGCTACTTAATCAGGATGATTAAGAGGGTAGAACTTTCTAATATAATTAATTAGAACAACTTTTAATTCAAGTAGCTTATTTTAATTAACTCCCTTGCTTCCTTTTTATTTCATTTCGGCAAACAAAGCTTCCCTCGCTCTTAGAAAAAAAGTAATTCAGTCAGAAAATCTAAAAAAAAAAAAAAAACTTTGGTTTGTTCTAGGATTCGCGACTCCGCCGATGAGTACAGGCCACACTCACCACCACCACAAGAGCCCAGAGTCCCAGTGGACATTTGGTAAGTTATGCTACAGTAAACTACGTTTCTTAAATTAGGAAATTAAGATATTTCAGCTCCCTCATTTTCAATGAATCTGGAGAGGCTCTCCTCAGTAAAATCTTGAGAATTTGGCAGAGCTTACTCAGGAAAGTCGAGTACCCCCGTTTTCAGACTGGATCTTGAACAGCTCTGTCAATATTTGAGGAGTAATGGAAAATAGTACAGGGTCTTCCAAATTAAGTTCCTCACATACATCTGGGCAAATAGAGTCAGCTTAAATTACTGGAATAAGGTTTTGAATGAAATGACTTTACTAACATAACTGCCAGCATATAAACTATTTTTAAGCAATTAAAAATTAGAAAGTCTGCCTGATCTTTACAAAAATATCAGTATTAAATTACTGAAAAAAGTTGACCGAATATGGTGAGGAACTTAATTTGGAAGACCCTGTAGCGCAGGAAATGCCTATGAGCTGATGGTGAGACGATTTTAAAAGGACGTGCAAGTGCATTTCCCTGCTTTCTCTCTCAATTCACTCAAAGAGAAATCTTCCACCCCCTCCGCCCATCTCAGGTACACTTCAACAAAGGTTTCAGTTCCATCATCCGTTTCTCTAGGAAAAAAAAAGAGAAATTAATTATAACTCCCATCTGAGGTAAAGTGCAGTGCAATGGTGGAGTAAAAAAAACCTGAGCATTTCCTAGCCCCTCTAAACCCTAGCAGAAGTTAACATAACAAAAGAAGTGAGGGATAGTAATTCTTCACGATTATAACTCCATTAATCCTCACCATCACCACCACCGTCGAAGAGACTCAAGTGTTATAATGGGTGAAAGCTGAAATGAAGCCTTTGCCTTCCTACTGAATATTCATGAATCTTTTGTTGTAAGTATTTGATTTAATAACAAAAGCATTTCTACTTTCACTGTCATCTCCTCTTCACTTCTGTTTGGAGGGAGTCAAGCATCAAAATCAAAAATCCTTCTTTTTTCGACTAACCTTTTTAACCTTTGACAGAAAAGGCTGTCCAGGGTTCAAGTCTCATTCACTCTGCCAGTGAAAAAGGAGAGTAAAAAGCAAAAGAGCAATTTTTGGCTCACGCATAGCTGTTTCATTTATTTCCAAAACTAAAGAACTGTCATTAAATGATTTTAGAGATTTCAGGATTTTTCGATTTTTTTACTATTATTATTCTGAAATAAGTTTTTTAATATAGAAAATTCCCAATACTCAACAAGAAAATGGCATTTCGGAAATTCTTGGCGGAGAGGAAACTTCAAAGAATTTCATAATAAATGCTTATGTTTAGGAGTAGGCGAGTCGTCTGTGCTTGCAGTAGTTTTTGTTTGAAAAGAATTTGATCTACATTATTTTTATTATGAACATCATGATCATTATATTCATTTATAAGAATTGAGGTGGCTCTCCTCTATTATGAAGCAATGGGAAGGATTATTGAATTTAGACCACGGGATGTAAGCAGGGAAAATCAGCCACGTGGAGAAGAAAAAAAAAACATGATTGGACGAGGCTGGTAGATATAATTTGACTCAATTTGAGGAAGAAAGTAGAAGGTAATTTCAATTTCCTTGAGAATATGTAAGAGCGTATATGGTTGCCTAGCATTTTCAGTTAACCTTAACTACTTTCTTCCTTGACTTTCACCTCAGCCTTTCCCCTGCATCATGCATACTTGACATGGGGTGGATCTTAGATGATAATCTTGACGGGAGACTATACTCTAAGAACGCAGAGGTTCCATAGGAGCCTCTTACATTTTATACTTCCTTCCCAACCTGTCACTGACAATTTTTCACTTCCTTCCACCTACTGAATACTTTCTCGTCCTGAATTTGCATGATCTTAAATATTTAATCGAATTCTTAAATTTATTACTCACTACGGACTCAATTGGTGTAAAATACAGAGCGTGGTCTAGGATTTTTGAAAAACGTTTGTTTCAGAGTTAATCTGTAAAGATTGGCCTGATTAAAATTCGCCCAGCTTCTTCGGAAAGCTCCTCCTGCAAGGCTCAATTTTTCACCCCAAGCGATTTGCGTGCTAAGTTTTCACTGAATCCACAGCGTCGGTCAAAAACTTCTCCCTAGATTCTTCCAGGAATAACTTGTAAGCGATTGAACAGATTCTTGCGAAAGGCCCAGTTTTTTGGTAGCTTGGGTCAGGGTTCAATTTTTTTTTTTCATTAATTTTTGATCTTTTGCCGAGAAAGCTGAAATGCAAAATCGCTCGTTGAACTTTCAATTTTGGGATAATTTTTTTCAGCGATAAGATTGCTAAACATTGTGAAGTAAGAAGTTAGCATAACTGAAAGATTCCCTAGAGCACTTTTGAGCACTTATGAGCAATGCCCAAAAAGTAAAAAGACTCCGAATTTCTGCATCACGTTTGTTGGATTTGAGAGTTTTTCCAATTTTTAAGCGTGAATGAAAAATACTGTTAACGGTAGGGAGTTGATCTGTGGGACCAATCTGGATAGTGAAATGGGCTGGTGGGGTGATCCAAGGGTCTCGAATGAAGGAAAAGATACATGTCATGCTCTTGTGACCTTTTGAGAAAAAGAAAATATCTGAGAAAGAATAGCAAAATTAAGCAGAAGGAGCGGATGTTTTTTCCATTTTAAGAAAATGCAGTTTAATGGGTGAATGAGAGAAGCAAAAGCAGCTAGTTTAAAGTACAAAAATTAAAGTTAGGAAGTTGACTTAGGAAACCAATCTAGATAGTGAACGAGGCTGGTGGGGTGGTCGAAGGGACTCAAATTATGGTGGAAAATCATGCTATGCTCTTGTGACCTCAGAGAAATAGAGGCAACAATCTGAGAAAATGGAAACTAGAAGGAAGAAGGAGCGGATTTTCCCCTCACGTAAGCTTTCAGCGAACGTTCCGCGTGGGTAACTGGTGACGCTGGCCTAAACTCCGGACAAACAGATCACCAGCCCCATTCCGTTCGGCGCTGCTAAGCCCAAGCGTTGGGAATCCGACTCAGAATTCTAAGGAAAATTAGTATAAAGCTGGGATGAATTTAATCGGGAGGATTTTTAGAAGAAAGGAAAAGAAGGTCAAAGAGCCGAGAGTAGAGAAAAAAGGTGAAGAACGAGGTCGGGGTCCTTCGAAAACCACCCAGCCCGGTCACTTGAGATTTGTCTCCGATTTCAACCTCCCTTTCTAGTTAAGACCCTTATGCAAGAAAAACAAGAAAAATGTTACAGTTTAAGTTCTTATTTCCTCTAGTTCAAGATTTATGATTCTGTTATTGTAAGATCTTATTGGCTGTTCTATTTAAGGGTAATTCTGGATAGCCAATAGAATGAGTGAGAGAATAAGTGAGCGTCTGTTTTAAGCGTCCTTTTAGCATTTACTAGTATCAAGAAAAAGAACTTCAAGATCAGAACTCAAAAAGACTTTGTCCACTCTACATCTCTAAATCTTTAAAATAAAATCTATCAAAAAGGCAGTCCGAGGAGTTTGATGAAAAAGTAAGGAATTTTATCATTGAGATTGAGGAGATTTGAGGGTTTTGAAAATAGAGTTCTGTCGAGGAAAGAGAGGTATCAGAAGCATTTTTATTCTAGATCGGAGTTCAAGTTCCATTTTTAGTTACAAGATTTAGGCTGCACTGCACTCCACCAGTTCCAACTCAAAGTCATTCTGTGGGCGAGGAGCTCCGTTGTGATTTTACAGTTTTTAACGAACAGGCATTTTCTCGTTTCGTAGATATATAAGTAATTTTTTGATCAAAACTATACCAAATCAAACGTAGCTTCAAGTGATTTCTGTCCCGTAATCAGCGATTCAGTTAACAAAGCGATAGATGTCATTCTTGAATTGACGTTTGATTTCCTCACTTTGATAAAGCAATTTCAGATACCGCCGTATGCAGATTGCTCAACTAAAAAGCTAGAAGTAAGCAATAGGAAATCGAATTTATGTATAGCTGAGTAAGATAACGAACATAGTTTCCTTTAAAGGGAATAGTTTTAGAGCTAGAGCTCATCCTGATACTTAAACAGAATTCGTGAGCGCCTTGTTGCATTAAAGAAGAGCTCCAGTAATATCTCCAGCCTTTTAACATTTAATTCTGCAAGCTGACACTTTTCTTTTTCTGGAGCAAAAAAACATGGAGACATTGAGTTTACATAAGCTAAAAATCGTACGAACTTTATTTTTATTTTTGTCATTTAGAATCTCCTATGGAGACATTGTTTTGGACAGCAGCGAGGATGCTGCCGGGTGGATTATTATCCGTGATTGTCAATACCATGTGGCATATCTTGACTCCTCTTTCAACGAATGTTTAGTAGATCTGGACCCTGTACCCGAAGGCACAGGATTCTGGGGTTTTTTGTGCTAATTCGAGATGATCTACTTGTCCTTCACAGGCTATTTAACATTCTTACAAACCTGGGCGATAACCTGAAAGGGGTAATTTAGGTCAACAACTGTCTGCGCGCTGCGCTTTTACTTGAGCCCAGGCCCGTTCCATGGTTACACCCCGATATGTTCATTCTGATATGTTCAGGCCCGATATGTTCAGACCCCGTATGTTCAAACCCCAAAATGTTCAACACCTCTTATGTTCATACCCGTTTTATTCAGGAGTCGCTTATGTTCAGAGTCAAATGTTCAGCATGAACATATACTTAAAAACTTTAAAATAATTAGGCTTATTCAAATGAATAATAATATGTAAGAAACAAATAT
>JABASM010001893.1:0-10940 GCA_019776545.1 Brachystomella parvula | reverse complement strand
CAACGATTTCGAGGTAAAAATTACAACTCAAATGGAGTTAGAAAGTCTCACCTTAAATGAGCTCCCAAACTCGCCTATTCGAGCCTACACTTAAGCCCATTTCGGCCATTATTTGACCCTATTTTGAACTCGAATTCTTTCTACTGATTTTGAGGCCGAAACGTTTGAGCAAATTTCAGTGTATGAATTCGCAGTGGCTGGAATTCGCCATGAGCGCCCATGACTTCTTGTTCATGGGAAAACACTATAAGGTCAAAATGCAATTCGTGGGCGTCGTTTTCAGGAATTCAGCCGCTCCTCATACACTTCCGGCTAAAGTCAGCTGACTTCAATTAAATGTGAACAAGTGAAAATACGAATACTTAAACAAATCCTCGCACCGGTTGGTTTCCTTGTGAAAAGATCCCATCAGAAAAAACTGAGTTTCGCTTCAAGCAAAAAGTGCCTCTTTTTTGCAGTCAAAGTGCTGATTGGCAGGAAAGGTATACTGTGGTTTTTGAGTTTGTTTACGGTGCGCATTCTGTACGAGGTGCGCGCTATACCCGAGAGCCATGGTTGCCTAAGTGTGACTACCGTTGAGCTAAAAGTTTTCAACTTCATTTTTGAGCTCAATTCCTTTCAGTGCATTCGATTTCAAAAAAAGAAAAATTTTTAAACTTAGCCAACGAAATTAATTCAACTTTATTTTTTCAGCCAACTACGTGAAAGCCTCTTCCCTGCGTTGCCAAGAAGTTGGCGACATTGCCGCCATGTGTGCTCCATTTGATGAGAAGCACATCCTCTTCAGTTGTGACGCAACTGGCGCAGTCTCACCCTTGAAGTGCACCTGGCAGAAGAAAGTCGGCTATGGGAAATCCTCAACAATGAGCGAGTCCCAATCAGAAGAGCATTCATTCTACACTGAATTCGGATTCGATATGGGGGCAGCTGGATATGGTCTCTCTGCCAACTTCCATATGAAGGTCAATGAGAGTACCGTTACGGGCTACGACTGGACAAAGGCCCAAGACTCAACCTGGCAAGAGGAAGTCACAATGACTGTAGAGATTGAAGCCCCACCCAAATGCAAGACCGAAGTATTTGAGATCATTGGAGAGTGCTCATTCATCAAAGTTCGTCCCTACGCCTTCTCAAGGGTTGACACTTGTGCCGGAGTAAGAATTACCACTGAGGAGGTCATTCCTCAAGGCACTCCTGCCTTTGGAACCTACAGAAGTAAAATCCCAGAGGCTGTCCACAATTTTATCAAAACTCGTCGGGTCCAGCACGATTCCACTTCCAAAGAATTTGGAACTGTTAAAAACAGTGAGTTCAGAAAAATCCAACCAATTGGACAAGCTCAGAGGTTGTAAATTAATGAAATGGAAGTCTGTTGTATATTTTAAAATTATTTCTGCTCAACATACTTTTAGAAAGTAAAAAAAAATTACTGAAATAAATTCGATGTCGCATCAAATGCCTCGCCTTCCGGTTGCCTGCAACCAGGTTAAAACTTAATTAACAGTGAAATACAAAGGTATACCACAGATGGGATAGCCGTTGCTCCGTATGGACATGCAGCTTCAGCAAGTTGGATTTTAAAAGTATTCTTGAAGGTATAGCAAGACTCGGTGGTTGCTGCTTTGACTCTCCTACTTTCGGTCTCACCGAAAGATCGAAAGATTCCTCAAAGATGCCCCAAATTCCAGGATTCCAGATTACAATAATCAAAATCTCAACATATATATTCCTCATTGCCTTTGTTTTTTATACATTCCCAGCGCCCAGCCGATACTTATTAAAAAGAGCCAATAAACTCTAATTTTCTGACCCTTTCATGGCCAAACCAATGTTCCACGCCCTCCTCGAGTCTCAGGTTGCTTTGGACTGTTAGACTTCACTAAAGAAACTTTTTTTTTAGAGTTCGTTAGAATTTTCTTAATTTTTTAGTGTCCTGAACTCTTATCTCGAGTTCAAGTTAGAATTACAACGGAATTGTTATCCATCCATTAGTCCCTAATGCGCTTACTCATAGCTGATACCATAGACAGTTGAAAGCAGCTATTTTTACCTGAGACCGAAAATGTAATTATTTTCCTTGAAAATATATTTTTTAAAGCTGTTTAAGAGTCATAAAGTTTGATGGAGGCTGATTAAAAACAAAAAGCAAAGCAGAAAGTTTCCAAAGTCATCCACCCTTAGCCATTTTAGCTTTGTCCTTCAGACGGAACAGAGTACCCTGCCCCTGCGGAGAACCAAAGCGTTCTGAACAGTAAAAAAATACGATGGAGAGGATTCCGTTAAAGGTAAGTTAAAAGATCCAGTTTTCTTTATTTCATCCTATTTTGGCCTACTGCATCTACATTGTATTTTACTTCCTGATTTCAGGTACAGCAAAAGTTTCTGGGCTACTTGGACCATAGATCTTTGCTCAACAGTCGTCTTGTTCGAAGCTCGTGGAATGCTCTCATTTGCGAGCATCATCTCAAAAAGTCTCATCCTCCTATCCAACTTTGGTCTGAGAGAGCTGAGGAAAGGAGAACAGCGGCCCGGTTCGTGGATCTTATGGAAAACAGTATTCAAGTGTTTCCTTTCTCGAATTTCGAATTTATATTCTCTCCATCATGGTTCTCTGTAAGTGGTACTAGTTTAAAAGTTTCAAGCTTATTTAACTTGACCAAACTTGAGTCATTTACCCAAACTGAGCAAGTATTTGTGCATGCGTTAATTGCGCGGGAGCTATAAATCAACTTTTGCAAGAATCCGTTGAATCGCTCAAGATTTATTTCTGGAACAATAAGCAGACGAAAACCGCATTTTGAGAAGCTTCTGACCGACGCTCCTGATTGCAGCTTTTTCAGGAAAATTCCAGGGATTTTTCAGCCTAGGGAATCTACTTATGAGACATTTTAGCTTTTCATTTTTCACCGAACTCGTGGTGCTCCCGGAGACTTGGCGTACTTAAGAGGGAGTAGTCTTGACTGATTGTCACGAAAAATTATTAAACATACATTTTTTTGCTGTAGACGGTCGATGAACATGAACAAAAGCAACAGGCACATCGAGTGGGCCTTTTTAGGATAATTTTCAAAAATTGGCTTTAGAACAATAGGACTAGAAGCAAAGACGTGGATAAGAGAGCCCCACGCTCTGTTTTTTTCTCGAGAGAAGAGGAGGGAAAGAGAAACTCCCGATCATCATCGTTTCTCGAGAAAAAAAAAACGGCGTCGGTTCCTCTTATAAAGTCAATTTCTGAAAACTATCCCAAAAAGGCCCATTCGATGTGCCTGTTGCTTTTGTTTCTGTTCATTGACCGTTTACGGCACACGGAAATTTATATTAAATTCAATAATTTTTTGTGGCAATCAGTCAAGACTACTCGCTCTTTAGTCGACTTATGAAACATATGAGTCATCTACAGTTCCCCTACTAATAGGGACATGCAGATAGAGTGAAATTCACTCATGTTTTGGCTTCAAGAAGATTTTGAAGGAAAATTAAAAAAATCAGTGCAGACTGAAGGAAATGCTAATTGTGTTCGACTGTGAATCAAATTTCACTCACTTGGGGAGCCACTAGCGTCCCTTGAAGCCAAAACTTGAGTGAACTTCACTCTATCTGCATGTCCCTAATTTCATTTGTTTTTCACCATTTCAGGGCGCCTATGATGAAAACGCTCCACGCATGATCGGGTATGCAACCAGCGTAGGGAGACTGGTGAAGCGACTCAAGTTAAACTTCAAAAACTTCTCTTCCACCCCCGATAATACACATGACTGTGTTGGTGCCGTCCTTGAAATGTTTCCATGTATTCAGTACTTGGAGATTCGATTCGTCGATTTACCTTACACTATTGACGACCAAAGTAAGCCGCTCTCCAAGCTCCAAGTAATTCGAATAAGTGGTTATTCTTCCGAAAAGCACGGCCCTCTACTTGAACAGTTGATCAAAAACTCTCCGGGTCTCCAAAAGCTCTCTTTAAGCATCCTCCATTGGACTGATAGATCACAAGAAATTCTCAAGCTTGCGAAAAGCGTCTCAATCATCGTCTTGGAATTTCTCAATGTAATGAATATAAGTGCGGACTCGCTTCATCAGCTTGCTAGTATCCCCCTAAAAATCCAGACCTTAAGCTTAGGTACTCTGTACATTTGGGAAGCAGAGAAACTCGCTGTTATCAATTCGTGGCTCTCTGACCTATCACCTACCCTGGAGATCCTTCACCTATGCTTTTCTAAGCGGCCTCGCCGACCGCTTATCGCTAACCAACCCACTTTTGAAATTCCATTCCTGGAAAACCTCAAGGAGTTGTACCTCGCAGAAGCAAGTACTACTATTCGCTCATGTGTGAGTCCACTTGATCCCGGCCAACTTTCTGGCGTTAGCAAATTGAGTTTACCAATGGAGGCGCTCCAGAGCTTATTGGGGCCGTCCGGGATTTTTTCAAATGTCACCCACCTGAAGCTTTCCTCGGATTTACTTCTGTCAAATAACCACTGCCCCTTGGATTTTCACTTTCCAAACCTGAAATGGATATGCCTAAATTTGGGCTATTGTGACGCCGAACTCCATCGCATGGGCGTTGCGATCAGTTCTATGGAGAACCTGGAACACTTGGAACTAAATCATGTGAAAAATGCTGTCCAACTGCTACGCTTCTGCGGTTTAGAATATGAGAACATTCCGGCGGACAATCCTTCTTTTATGGAGTCAGTGAAAGACTTTTTGGCTTCTCCAAGTCTCCATGGCTCGTCTCAAACTTTCAGAGACTTCAAGTAAGTCAAGCTTCTTATTTACCGACGAAGGCAGTGTTTATATACAGGGTGCTTCCTAGTTTAAAGTGACACTTTGTTTGTATTTTTTCTTGGAGCCGTGTAGGAGGCTAAAATTATATTGCTTACGGATTCTGAAAGAGCAAGTCTCTTTCTTTCTAAAATATTTTTGATTTCATTCATAACTTTAATCATGCTGGGGAACTCACATTCGCAAAAGTTTCCAAAATCCGTACAATTGTTTTGCACGTTTGCATCCACTATCTAACGGAACCCGAAGCCTAAAAAATCCAAGTGACGGGTCTCATGGCTCTTCACAGGGATCACGCTGTTGGTGACAATTGTCATTTCAGTCCTGTGCTTCAAGTCGGCTGCATACGCTGCGGTTTTGTTGCAAGTTGGAGCGTGAAGTTTATGAAATTTCTTTGGAGCGTAGACACTGGTCTTGCTTCGCATTTTTGCCCAAATCTTCTTTAAAGAACTTTTGGAAAGTTGAGGGACTGATTTTTAAACAACTTGCGATTTTTTGCTGGCTTGTGATGAACACGAACATTTTTTGAATGAGTCGATTAGTTCTAATTGGACGTATACATTTTTTCGATGAGGAACTTTTAGGGAAGGAAGTTCAACAGATTTTTGATTCTACTGGGATCGTGTGCTGCAGACAATGTTGGACACTCCCTGCCTTTAAATTCGAATCCCGAACTTTCTCAACTCTTTCATGATACTCCGAATTAATAAATACCGTTTGGAAACTTTAAACTGCCGTTTCAACTTGCAAATTCCGGTGCGAACTTTTCCGGCATGATTAAAGTTATGAGTGAAATAAAAAATCTGAAAAATGTCTGAAATATCTAAAAAGTTCCTAGCCCTCAAAAATCTCTAAATTTTCTGAAATCTGCAAATATTTTCTTCAGTACCTCTAATTAGATTCATCAGATTATTACTATTTTTCACTTTTTCCGGCTTCGTCGGTGTACTAAAGTGTTTCCGCAATTTCTTTTATTCACTTTTTTCGGCCACGCGTTTCGACTTTCAGGTAGTTTAATTTCTTTTCTAAGGTTTTCGTTTCGGTTTTTTAGGTCTGGTATCCATGAGATTAAACAGAATCTCCTGCACGGAGTTATATTTTGAAGTTCTCACGTGCCTTTCGTCTACAAAATGGCTACCCGGTCTTCGTTTACTTGAGCTAACATCCACTGCCTACTCACTGATGGAAAGAGAAGCTAAACGTGTAAGTGCACTGAGTCGCTAAAACTCGGTTGGATTTCTACCTTCTTTGCTTAATTCCTCATCCTTGTCTCTGTTTCAGGCCGAGTTTAAGAAATGGCTTCCGCAGCTTCTTCGGTGGCACCAAAAAGTCGAACTTCTCATTGAGGATACCTATATTGAAGATGAGGCTGAAATGTGGAATTAGAAAGTTAGACGCCATCCTTCAGCATCTGTGCAGCTATCCACCGAATATTATATATTCTTTCAAAAACAGTTTAGGCTAGTGCCCTAGCTAATATCAGTATACAGAATTATATTTGCTGGAATTAGTGTGGTAGAAAAAGGCCCACACAATTGGCTTTGGGCGTAAACCAACTTCAGGAGTACTTTGCTTTGCTATCCTTTCTTTTGTATAATACTTCGTTCCCCATATACTATGTCTAAAATCATACAAACTTCGTCTAAATTTTCTTGGTCTATCTGAAATCAAAATTGATATTTTTTTGTGTATGAATAAATTCAACGACTTATAAAGTAACAAACCTCAACCTCATTTTTTTAAAGTGCACCATGACGTATGCGTAGAACCATTTGGGAAAGACCGCTGACAGGCAAACTGCCCTATGCCGCTGTTTCGTTGTTTTTCATACGAATTCAGCACCAAAGAAGGACGCCACAGTAACATTATGAAACCTCGGCCTGCGACAATCGGCTTAAAACGCATTCGATTTTGCTCTTTTTATTTTCAAGTTAACTAGGACAGCAAAGAATCAAATTGAGATTTCAGAACCCCTTACAAATTTTTTATCAGATTCAGATAACGTGATAGCTGAAAGGTTCGACACCAATAAAATTTCTAACTTTACATAAACTTTGCAGCGGATCTTATAGAACTGGGCCGTTGGGCGCTTCAGTAATGTGTGCAATCGAAGAAAACGGAGCAAAATACCCGGTAGACCGGCGGTTTTTTTCGTCCATTCTGAAGGCCGAAGCTAGCGGAAAATTATTTTTTGCTGGTTGGATTCTTAATGGCCTGCAGCAGTGGAATTATTCGACAGCTAGCGGCCTTCTCCAATTGTACAAACTTTGGTTGGAACTTATTTTTCCAGTTTTTTTTATAAAATAATACGGAGGTTAATAATTTAATTTTAACCCTTAGTGGGCAAGCACGAATGATGCTAAAGAAAGTAATGGAGTAACATTATAAAACGCCGGCCTGCTAAAATCGGCTTAAAATTCATCGCAATAATTTCACGCTGAATTCAGAGATTCAAAGAATGAATTTTAAGCTAATTTTAGCAGACCGACCTTTCATAATGTTACTGCGGTGTTGTCCTTTGTTATTTTTAAAACCACTTAAAAGCTTTTAAGACTTGAAAATTGGATGCAAAGAAAGCAGGGCCCAGGAGAAAGTTTCATCAAAGGAAAAAAAATAAATAGCGCAGCTGAGTAAAATACCAGTAACAAGTTTTTTCCTGGTAAAATCGGGTTCTCTAAGAAAAAAGATGAGGATTCTGGAGTGTTTCAGTAGTTGTGCAAATAAATGAACGGTTAACTCGGTATTGACATTCCCAATTTTTCAAAAACAGGAAATAAAATAAAGTTTTACTAGTGAGGAGGAAAAAAAATTTGAGAGCTTTTCTCGTCTTCCTTTATTTTACCAGACCAATCAATTCTTCTGGTTCCCAATATTTTTATTTTGGTTTTTTTTTAATCCTGCTTCCGCACAAATTAATTCAATTTCCGGATTGTTTTACGCAGAAACTTCCGTCTAGAGGAAACGGAATTCGGAAGTTCAAGCTTTACGAAAGTTTTTACAGTAATGACTTCACTCGTGTATTTTGAAATCAAAAAATTGACTGAAAATGATTGATAAAAATTTTCTAATTTTGATTTCTTGAAGTTTTCTTATTTTTCACTCGTGAATTTTCATAGTTTAGGAATCGCAAGAAAGAAAAATAAATCATCCTTGCATTTGAGCCGCAAAGTTTTTCACGTTCCGCAGTCTGCTAACTCAAGGTCAAATGTGCTGATTATTTGCTGAGTATTTTGTTGCCAATTTTCCAGTACAAACAAGAAAAAATTCTTTTGTAAAAGGACGCTATTTGTCTAGATAAGACTGATTTCCGTCCATATAAATCAGGAAGTCCCGTTTTTTCATCTCTTGCTTTTTCTCTCTCGGTCGGGAAGACGCCAGGCTTGAAAAGAATGAAATGTTGCTGACGGGGAGAAATGGAGAGAGTGGGGGATGGAGAAAGTTTTTCCTTTCATAAATATTTCTTCCGAAATTCATCTATTCAAG
The DNA here is from genome assembly GCA_019776545.1 of Brachystomella parvula. NCBI lineage: Eukaryota > Metazoa > Arthropoda > Collembola > Poduromorpha > Brachystomellidae > Brachystomella > Brachystomella parvula. Next base: position 2,675 of record JABASM010001893.1, on the reverse strand, counting down.
AAGACGGTTGGCAAATGAGGAGAATTTTGGCAATGAGAGAATATCACCCATGACTAATGGCAATCTGAAGAGAATTTGGAAGTCGGAAGCTGCATCTGTGAACCGGCTTTTCTCCTTTCCTGTCATCATGGTGACTTTGGTGAAAATTCCCTTTGCAAATCCTATGGAACTGATATTCGTAGGACTTTTTCATTTTTTCCAGTGGCACTCTTTAGAAATCAAACTGTGTTTCTTCCACATTTCGCCCTGCGGCGGGTTGGCGGGATCTGATTTTTTCATCCCCGAATTGATGATGGTAAAATTCTTTGCGCATGAGCGAATCCAGTGTTGAGCATCTCAGACAAAGGATTTCCTGGAACGGACGACGAAAATCACGATTGAGCGTAGCGTAAATTACTGGATTGAGAGCGGAATTCGTGTAGCCCAGCCAAAGAAAAAGCGATGAAACCCAGCCAGGGATTTCAAATTCTGTAAGAAAAATTTCGACCATTAAAAATATTTTTGAAATGCCCATACCAGTTGATATTTACGAAACTCGGCATGAATTTTTATGGGCAATGGCGTTTTGTTAAAAATCGTTGATGCACAACTTGCCGAGAAATATTGGTGCGTGCAAATTTTCGGCAGTTTTTAACAGAACGTGATTTTCCATAAGAATCCGGATGATGTCCTTTCCCTTACTGTAAATCGGTGAGAAGGGCCTGAAGAGTGCGAGAACGAAGAATGGGCACCAGCAAATTGTGAAAGCTGATACGATGATGCCCAAAGTTGCCGAGGCTTTGTGCTCCCGCAAACTAAGTACCATTTTTTCTGCCAAACCAGAAAACAATAAAGTTGCGAAAATTTTGATAAAATTCATTGAATACCTCGTCTAAACCTTTGATGCTTAGAATTTGGTTTTTTTCCTTGAATTTTGGTATGAATTCTTCCACTTCCATCAAGAGATGCGAAAGTCCTGAGTTTGAAATTCTTGATAAGCGATTGGTTGGAGGGTTGCTTAGGAAGAGGGACAGGCTTCCAGCCCATAGTCTTTTTCTTGGCTGCCACCAAGCGCAGTATTTTGAAATAAAGGACGAGCATGACGAACAGTGGGATGTAGAATGAGGCCATTGTGGCATAAATTTGATACCTGGAGACAAAACCATTCATCCAATCAGAAATAGAAAAGGGATTTTAATCTTGTTTCATCATGTTCTGCCAAGTTGGACCCTTTAAGGATCCAATCTCATTTCTTTTATATAATACATGAGCAGGTTTAGTCCTATGATTATCATGATATTTGGTAAAAGGGATTAGAGGGCACTCCTCAAATATTGTAATTCCCAGGGGAAGGGTATTCCATTGATCTTTATTTTCACAAAAGAAGAAATCATAAGATCAAGAAAATGAAAATCAAGGCTTTTCATCGACATTGTCGGTGTAAAGGTCGGAGAAGAGTCGGTGTATGCTTTCCTGCGCGCTGTTCGTTCGTTCCGTTTACAATAAAATTTTTAAATTCAAAACTTAAAATCTGGTAATCCAAAAATTCGAAAACTGACAAGTAAAAATTTGAAGGTACAAAAAAAATGGGAATTCAAAAATAGAGAGAAATCTAACATTTGTCTGAAAAAAAAAAAAAAAAATGAAAATAAGTTAAAAAGATGATTCAAGTATATTAAAACTGTGGAATCCAGAAAAAAAATTCAAAAAATGAATGTGCAACTAATCAATAAATTGGAATTTGAAAATTCAAAAAGTAAAATACCTCTGCAGGCATACTAGACGATTTTTTTTTTGCGTGATTTTAAGTTTGCCGACTACCCTACCGCTGCTCGTTCTAATACAGTTGCACAAATATACTTCTCAGATTTTTTAAAACGCTTAATAGGGTTCAATGAATTTTGCCCAAGGTTCAGTACCAACCGAATTTTTCAGAAAAAAAATCCACTCGACCGCCACTGTAGAAGCGGATCCAACATTTTTCTTTCTAGTAGAAAAACTGTAGGGAAATGAACGCAAGACAGACTCAAAACAAAAAAAAAACATCTCAAAACTTACCAAAAGTTTTGGGAAACCGTGCAAATCTTGACATTTCCATTCTCATGATCAGTGTACTCGTTTCCAAGGAGGAGTAACGGTGGGAGTGAGACGCAGGCGCTGCCCAACCAGACGAAGCAGATGATAGTGAGCATGCGCCGTGGTGATGCCTTGGCGGAGTAGTCCAGTGGCGATGTAATAGCTTGATACCGATCCACTGATATTCCACAGAGATTTAAAATTGAGGCAGTACAACAAAGAACATCAGCTATTTGAACAAACACCAAAATTATGTTACTGACAGCAGTATTCTTACGCGCAAAGCGCGTAAAATTTCTCAGTAAAGAATAGATCCGAAAACCGAAACCGAGAAGTGGGTCTAGTTCAGGTCAAATTTTTTCGCTATGATTTTCAGATAAATTCTTACCCGCCACCCAGAGATCGCAAATCATAGTGTTGAGTGGCCAAGTGTAGTGGTGAACTTCGTAGACGATGGCGAGTGGCATGACGGTGAGTGCGACGAGGAGATCAGAAGTAGCCAAGGACATGAGCAAATAATTCTGTGGGCGGCGCAGCTTCCGGACAAGTAGGACAGAGAGGCAGACCAAAACGTTCCCCACGATCGTTGCACAAATGAGCGCAGTTAAGAAAATTACTAA
>JABASM010001892.1:0-12648 GCA_019776545.1 Brachystomella parvula | reverse complement strand
GTTTGGTCGTTGCGCTCCCAGGCGGTTGCGCGCTCGTATATCTCCCACCATCGTAAACTTGTAGGGAAAATTAGGAAATATCAGGGGGCGCAAACCTTGTTTGTTTGCTGGCTTCGCCAACTTGGTGAGGACATTTACCAGAAAAACAATTCATTCACAAGTAAAGTTTGGTTACAAACTTATCTCTCCGAGGTAGTAAATGAATAAAAAGTTATGATTTTAGACTCTTCATTTCCTTTCCCTGGTTTCGAAATAATAGGATAGTGGTCCTTGCTTTCTCTCAAAATGAAAGTTGCCATAAGGAGATTCCCCCAAAACATTCGCTTATCTGCCCTCACCAACATCTCCGTGATGGTTTCTTGTTATTAAGAACTTGGAATTTTTCGATTGGGAAGTTGTGTGGCCTCATCTAAGAAAAAAAGCTTGGACTGACCGCTGGCTGCTCTGTGTGAAGCTATCCTGGAGGAAAACTAGGTTAAAACTATTTGCTAATAAATTCTTCGCTGAGATGGAAAGACTTTTTATTATTATTATTATTATTACAGCATTACATCCGTCGAGAAAGTTGTCCCAGAGGCGGCGAAATCATTTCCAATAAACCGTCTCATATGCGGATGTTTCGCAGTCATAATGTTTTGCCAAATTTAAGAAGTTGGAAGAAAGCCCATAACCATGATTTTGGAGTCATTTTTTATGAGAATTAACCTCACCTTGAATTACAGAAGCATGAGGAAGCGCAATGAATCCCGTCCAGAGCGCAGTGGTCTCGTCATTAGTGGAATATCTGGTTTTGCTCAGCCCAGGGTTAGCGATTTTAGCATGGAAACAAATTAGGGAAAAAAGCGGGACAAACTTAGTGTAAAATTTTGCTTCCGAAAATAATCCTATTTTATGCTAAACAGTCGATTTCGGCTTGTCCACTCCCAGCTTTCCTTGTTTTCATTTTGTTCAGATTAATATTACGAATTTCCGAAGTTTTGACGGCTGGAAGAAAAAATGGCATGTTTTGTAAACAAACTCTTACGCCGAGATTGTCCCGCTTTTTTCCCTAATTTGTTTCCATGCTAAAATCGCTAATGGCTACACCCGGGTTAGAGGCGAGAACAAACTTTGCTTTAAACACCCTGGCTCAGCCTAATGTTTACTGAAGGTTGTAAGGAATTGGAGGAGCGGTGATGTTTTTGCGTTAAACTGTTTGTTTTGTTTATTTCGGTCACAAGGGCCCTGGTTGCACTGAGGTGCAGGTGCAGTTCGTTATCCTTATGTTAGTCGGTTAATTCGGTTCGGTTAATAACTGTATATATAGTTTAACAAGAGCCCTTAACAGGCAGCGGTCAAAATATTTTTGTAAACCCTTACGTTAAACCGTGCCAAGGAGTAAAGCGGCCACGGTAAGATAAGACACAGATTTCGCACCCGCAGATTTATTTATATGGAAAAATACAAGTTTTTCTAATTATATACTTCGTATTTTTGGGAGTCCGAAAATAGCAAATCCCAAGTCACTCACTTCTACTGACAAGCTCAATTTGTCGGAAAAAAGAGAAAGTAGAGAAAGCTTATGGGCGAGTAAGTTCTACCGGCCAGCGACTCCCCTGTATTTCTTCTCATTATTTACTTAAAATCTCCTTGAAACTTTTATTTTATGCTAAAGGTTAAACTCAGGGAGACAAGAGGGGGGAGGGGATGAGTGTGTAAGGGGTTACTGTGATTTTTTTATTGGAAAGAACATTCGATAATAAAAGTTTATCGAACTTTCATACCAGAGAATTTTTAACTGTGATTGTTATTTATCTTTTTTATTTACGGTTCACTCTCAGTTGGATGACATGACCTTTGGGTTTTGTCACCTTGAGATATGCCCAATGCTCAGAGAAAGGCTCCTTGAAATTTCAAGGTAATTAGATTTAGAAATTCTTTATTCTCTCCACTCTCTTCAAGAAGTAAAAAAGAAGAAAAGCAAACAAAGGAGCTGGGATTTTTTTTTGTGCGTGAGATCTCTGCTTGCTTTCCTCCAAGTTATGAGTGACATACAAATTAAGTTTGTATATTTTTTCTTTCTTTTGTTTCCACGAGCAGTTCGAGTTCTGCTACTGACTGACATACTAGATGTTATAAACATAGGGAATTATCCGAGTCCTTGGTTTCTAGTTTCTAGGAATAATGGGTGAGCTGGCGGATGCAGCGGCAGCGACTTTGTTCTAGAGAATCCCGAAATAAATTCATTCATGTGCATCACTTTGTCTCTTTTCTGAAAATGTCCTCCTCTAATTAAAGACTGAGAAGCCTTATAAATGTCTAAGCTTCTTCTTCCAAAACAGAAGGTGACGTGTCACGCACGCCACTCTGATCAACCACTTAGAAGATTTTTGTCTTCATCTTTCTGGAGATGTTTATTTTCCGTAAAACCAAGAAGTCAACTGCGTTTTATGTAACAAAGCGCTTATCCCTGCTCGTTTAACTCGTTGCTTGGAATAGCCAATTATTTGCTCTAACTTTTGTTTCCAAGGAATGCTTTCTGCCGGGGCATTTGTAACCGCAACCAAATTAGTTTAACCTACTACAAGAGGAATGAAAGGTTCGGCTGAAGATGGCGTAGAGCCAAAGCCTGTTAATTAGATTCAAACATCCTTTTGAGCAAAGGAAAGAGGTTAAAGAAGTTTTGTCTAATCAAGCTTTTTTCGTTGAGAAGACCAATGTGCTTCCGCCTTGATCCAAAGAAAACAAATTCAAAAACTACTAAACCCATTTATTTATATGTTCATCTTTCACTAAATTAGGTGGTTTAAATTGATTAAAACAGTTTTGGCAAGCTAATTGCATTATTATTTTCTGATTTGGGAATGAAGTAATTTTGTGAATGATTATGAACTGTGGATGGTTTTTTTTTGAGTTTGATGGATTTTGTGAATGGAAGAGGCTGATACCTTGTCGTACTTATTTGCCAGTTGTTATTATTCGTTGAGGGAGACAAGCTCCATTACTTACGCTGTTAAAACGAATTATAGATCATAGAAAAGAAGCCAAAATAATAATCGTGATCCTTAAAATTTCTTGTTTGTCAGGTAGTGGTTATTTTTAAAATCCTAAATCCTTCTTGTTATCAGATTAGTTTCTACTTATAAGAGAGAGCAGGGAGTTCCAGTTCATATTTAACTCGTCGTCGGCCTTTCTCCACTGCCCTTCTGTAATTATTTAAAGGAAGGATTTTTTAAGGCATTTAGATTCCAGAATTATAAGTCTGATTAGAAACCGAAATCCGAAAAATAGAATCCAAAAAACGTGGCTTTCGTTTACGCTACTTAATGAATTTTTATGACTTTGCACATGCTTTCTCAGATGCTTTGCAGATCAAGTATTTGTCGTGAATGTTAATGTGTAGAGGACTTGAGCCTTTTCAACCGGAAACGGCCAATGGGCGGGCAAGTTTCGGCCCGGATTCGGTGCTATAAGCAATCATGAATTCACTTTTTCGGGATGCAGCTTTAGGTAGAATTCTAGTTTTCTAAAGTTCTGACGGTCCAGAAATAAAATTTTCAGTTCGTGTTTTATATATTTTGTCAAGGAATCACTATTTTGAATTCTGTCCAAGGTGTTGAGGTGTCACTTGTCACTACGTGATTTGTTTTACTTTTGAATTTATTTTCCTGTTGTCAAACTATTCGGATAGATTTATTTTTCGGGAAAAGAAACAAAGAATTTGTCTACCATTTATTTTGTTCACGGGTATAAAGCTTACAAATTTGAAGTAGTCGAACCGCATCAGTTTTATGTAATATCTATTCCCCACTTCACTTGTCAGAGTAGAGTTTGAATTTCATTTTTCAACTTTCGGCCACAGTCCCACCCTCTGCTTTCTCTTGGAGACTCAACACGTGGCAGTCTTATTTCTATACTTGTATCATATACAGCGTGTTCCAAGAATTTGTTGACCGGAGTAAGTTTCTCACCTTTTTAAAATTCACTTCATCGCTATTTCGAAAACTTTTCAAACGTTTTAACTTCAATTAATTTACTTTTAACCTTGGTGTATCGATATCTGCAGTAGTCTTGCTAAAAGGAAGTCAGAAATATTGGTTATTCGAATTTTAAAAAGAAAAACTTTCTCCGGTCAGTTGTTGGAACACGCTATACAGTTGGGCCGAGACAGCAGAGCTGTGTGCAGAAAAACTGCAGCGAGAAAGAGAGAAAAAAATTAAATAGCACGGAAAGAGAAATCAGCTGCGCAATTTCTGCTTCCCGCCACATTTTTTCTCAAGTTTATCACTCGTGCCGTTGCTTGTTAGTTGACGCACTAGGTAGTATACTGGGTACTGGCTTTCACTGTCTTTCACTCAATTTGAGAAGTTTGAAAACCCCTGGTGTGGACAGCTCGTCATTACAGCAGGGCAGGAAAAGTCATTTTTTATTCTGTTTCCTGGTCAAATTGTGCAACTAAAATTTGGCAAAATAGACTATTGAGTAGAGCACAATGAGTAGAACAGCTTAGCGTTTAAATTCCAAAAACGAAATTCCTTCTTTGATAGGTTTTTTTAGTGGCAAAGCTAAAAAGTGTCCGGAATTACCCCACATGACGGTAACACTAATAATTTAGGAGAAAGGCTGGAATTCGAGAGATTCTTTTTCTGTGTCAATTGCTTCATTAGCAGTTGCCAATCGCCCGCCAACTCCTCACTTCCGCTCGGCGGCGAGAGAGTATCGCACTCGAGTTGGAGAAACTTACTTTCGCCGGTGCACTATTTCTTCAGACGCGCTGTACTTACTTATAGATGTACTGGGTAGGCCCAGTAAATTCTTTTGAGCTTTCTTCCTAATTACTTTAAGAAGAGTTATGCGGCTTGGTTAGCCAGAAGTTTATTCGATCCAACTATTCCTGTGTAGCTCAGAGAAATCCTTATGCTTCTATAGGAAACTCGATATGCCACTTACTAGTTCAGACCTTGCATAAATCCTTGCTCTTTGCTCTTACTTACTTGATTGTCATTGCTATTATATTGTTTTCCAAAGTTTTAATCCACTTTCCTTCTTCCTGGCTTTGTTTATAATTAATTACCTCTTGTTTGTGCAACACGTTCCATATACTACTTCAGGAAAACTTTCTTTCAGTACGAAAGGGGAAATTAAACGGAATTTCTCCGAATTAGAGGTAGCTCAAAAATAAGAAGCTCCTACGGCTGACTTATTGGAAGATTCAACATATTATGCATGTTCAGCCTTCAGAATTTCTTGACCTTAGTTCGACGAGACGGAAATTTTTGTACAGCCTATTCTAGGCTGCAGCCCCCTTCTTTTCAGATCTGGGCAGACTTTGTGCCAAGCCTGTACAGGATTTATTTCGTTTCATAAAAGAGCCGTATAAAAATTCTAGCTGGCTACTCAAAAGCTTATTTTGTTTTGCGCTTTTCTTCCATTGCCTTCTGCTTTGATCGTATTAAGGTCCAAGCGCATTTAATTCTTCTCTACCAGAAGGATGAGAAATATCAATTTTCTAGACGAATTTCATTTTCCAAGGCTCATCAGCAAAGGAGTCGAGGATTTTTTTTTCTCATGAATTTCAGATCGTGTAAGAAAAAGGAGGTGAGCGTAGGTGTAGTTTATTTCCTTAAAAACTTTGTTCCCTTGAGTAGAGTTATAAGTGATTGTTTAGGCGAAGAAGTAAAGGGTAACTTTGTTCCTCGGGTTCTTATATATTGTATAGCCAGGAACTACACTTAGATCTGTTTCTTTCCTATGTCTTCCGAAATCTTCCTTTAACTTTGTCTCTCATTCAGCACTTTCTTTAATCCAATAGTTAAGAAACGAAGGAGCAAGTAATATACTTTGTAGAGATTTCTTTCATTCACGTACAACGAACCCACCACCCACTTTCTCCTTCTCAAAATCTCTTCTCAAATTGGGAAGACAATGGATTTCCTCTTCCATTTTCTCTTTGTAACACTACTAATCTGGGAACTATTGCACTCCAAATTTTTCTTCAGAACTAACCGACTCGAAGAAAAAGATGAGAGGATAGGTTGATTTAAAGCGTGTATAGGAGAAAGACAAGTAAGGGGTGGCGAAGGGAAAGGCTTAGCCTTAGGAAGTTGTAAAGCAAGTTAAGTTAAATAAAGCTCATTAAGTTTTCATAAAAAGGCCTTGAAAAGCAAGCTGGCAAGTGAAATGGAAAAGATGGAAAATTCCTGTCGTAGTCCGAAGGGCTGATGCAAAATTACTAGACTGAGAGTAGAGAAAGTCAAATATCAGTTATTTACAGGATCGCATGCACAATGGTCACGTTGTTGCATATTCTTCCAGTAATTGCTTTTTCCTCCAGACATACGTTATCGGAAGATGGATTTTTATGTCATATGCTCCGTGATGGAGTAGAAATGAGACTGAAAGCTATTCTGAATTATTTTGAGAAAGTGAAGTGTGTGGTGCGTTTTAGTTTAGGTCATTCGTGATACCTTCTTACTTTTTTTCCCGTAAATGGTGAAGCGTCCTTTGCTTGCGAAATCAAACCGCATCACCATATTTCCCTATCGACTCGTCCTTCCTCTACTACTGTCGTCTCCCTCTCTCTTTTCAAGCGGATAGAACTTTCTACTCTGCTTCCCTAGCTTTTCTAAATCTAATAATTTTGAATTATTAATTTCGTGGCCTTTCTCCACTCGTTATTTCCGGTGGGATGGAGAAGCGAGGATTTAAAGATTTTCTGCTTTCTTGCCTGTGCCTGTGCTTGTCCTCTTAAAACTCAAAATCCCCTATTCTAACTCACTCCCCTCTAACCTCATATTTTTTGCATATCAGTATCATCAAAGTATTATTGCTTTCTATTCTTCATCTTCACAACCCTCAGTGGTCCATGCTCCTCTCATTTTTATTATTTCATTCAGATACCTCATTACTTTTCATTGTTGAACAGTGATTTTCCTTTATCTAATTCAAAAAATTTTAAAACCATGCGAGTCGCTATGCGAATGCTGTCTTCCACCATGGTTTATGCACTATCCAGAAAAATTTTACGGACAAGCACAATGCTAACTGATGCGAAGACTGAAGTAGAGCTTATTCATCGGTCATGTCGACATGGAAAGCCCTAAAATTTTTCAGGGAATCTTCTGTCACTGGGGGCTGAGATAATTCAATAATGTGAGAAGTCACATTTTCACCTCACCGGAATTCCCGCAGCAACTTACGTGTTACGTCATTGCGACCCAACAAAAGTTTACTACAACGGTGAAGGCAAGTCAGACGCCAAAATAAGGTCCTTCGATGGATTTCAAGAAAACTTGGTGGGATAGCTAGAATACTCACCAGTACCTCCAACTATGGTACGGGGCGAAAGTGGGACATTGACGCCAAGTGGCATTTACAGGACACCAAAGATCAGCCACTTGATCTCATGGATCTGAACAAGTCAATCGATGGGGCTTGGTCTCCTGATTCTAAAAACATACCCATTTGGCGCTTCTGACTTAAAACATGGCAGCCAGAGGTCGTTAAACGTTCCGCATAAACTTTTGCGACACCATGTTTTAGGTCAAAAGGGTCAAATATGGTATCTAAGACCCATCTATTGATGTATTTGTTGTCCATGACCTTTAGTGACCCCTAAGGCTCACAAAAGGTTTCGCCAAGTTTCAATTCATCGAAGCATCTTATTTTGTCTGGCTCCCCTTCTCATTTGTAGCAAATTTAGCCATTAGTCAGTCGCCATTCCATTCATTCGAATAGCGGCCTTACAAAGTATTTGGGCCTTTTAACTGATTAAAAATCTTGACTTAAGCCTTGAACTCCCCGTTTTGTACGAAGTATTTTGAAAGCAGTTTTCCAAATGGTTCGGGCACAAGCTAGTCCTGGTTTGGAGATGTAATTTAAACAAATTCAATTACCATCATTCGTATTCAGAAAACGCTTGTTTGATTAGTTTTCGGCTAGAAGTAGTTCCATTCCTTCGTTATTCTCACCTATAATCTAAAATGACAGCTTGTCCAAAGAATTTTGCTGGGAAGCGTACGCTTCACTTTCCTAATAGCATCTGAGCATTACTTTATTATTTTTACTGAATGATATGCTTCCGGCGCTGTGATTCCTTGTTAACAGGACTTCTTTTTTTTCTGGATTCTCACCGGGATCCCTAGTTCGAGGGTGTTTGTGAAGTTTCAATGCCAGCTGGAAATTTTTTTCTGGTAAATTATGTTTTTCATTATGTGTTTTTCTATTTGGTTTCGGAACTATTCTCCGAATTCCATTGAAAGGATAGGAGAAACTCCAAACTTGGCCAAACTTTGTTTCCTAATTAGTTCTGAATACTGAGAGTTTTAGAAATTCTAAAGTTGGAGAGATATCATTGTTCTAGGTTGCCGCTTCCTTTCCACTTACCCATCCAGAATTCCTTTTTCGGACTGTGAGTGAGACTATTGAACTATTTGAATAAGGAAAGAGCTGCAAATATTTCTCCTCTTATTAAGAGGATTTGGAAATGGGCCTTCACCAAGGTATCCCGTCTCTTCCACCCACTCACTTCCGTATATACCACTTTTGTTTGATAAATAGAGAAAGAGAAAGAGAGAGGAGACGGTGGTTTTGACTTTCTCTCACTCGAATCCTCGTTGTGGTGAGGAGGAAGAGAAAGTCATCAACTCTAATGAGTCTTCAATCTTCTCCCCCCGTCCACCTTACCGCTCCAGTTATCACCATCATCCTCAAGAGTGATTTAGAGTTGTGGTGGGATTGGCGAAAGTCTTCCTTCCTCCGCTGAGGATAGCAGAGGAGGGGCAAGGCTCAGAACCAAGAGGTCAATGAAGCTCTCTCTTTCTCTGAGTAGACTTGAGAGAGGGGTGGAAAATAATGGAATTCAATGGAGTAATCTCCCTTTGGAGACGAGGAAGCGGAAGATTAAAAGAAAAGTAAATAAAATTCGAGATTTTCTACTTCCTTTGGAAGGTCCCTAAGTGTTGCGATTTCTATCTCTTTTATTCCCAGAGAAGGGACGTCGTAGGCTATCATGCGGCTCGTCGTCTGATTCAATTTACGTCTTTTCTAAGAAGGTGAAGATAACTCGAGAAACTTAACTTTTATCCTTTTTGCTCACTCAGGAAAGGTCCGCTTAGGGCAAAGAGAATGCCCATGTCTTGGTCCTTCTATGGCTTAGGGCTAGCACACCTAAATATACAGTAAAACCCGCTTACAACAACACGCACTATAGCAACAAACGGTTCTACAACAACACTGATTTAAGCATTTGGTTGGTTCCAATGCATTTGGCATGGGCTAAAAACGCGTTACAACAACAATCGCATTTAGCAACAAAACGGGTACAGCAACACGATTCTACACTCGTATTTAGGCATTTTCGGTATCTTTTTAACAACAAAATGGGACTTTAAAAAAGTTTGATGACTTTTTAACTCCTCCGGCATCCCACACTGCTATGACTAGGCTGACACGGCTACCCTGACATGACTAAGGTGGCATGGTCACCCTAACAGGTTTTGGTCGACATTTCCAGTTCGCAGGGCCACTTTAAAAGGTGCATGGCCACCCTGACATGTCTACCTTGACGTGGTCAACCTGACATGGTCAACCTGACATGGCCACCTTGACATGGCCACCCTGACATGACTAGGCTGGCATGGCCACGCGAGTTTTCGTATTGATTCTTATAGCATCATATTGTTGTTGTATGCGTTGTAACAACAATTGCTTATAGCAACGCGAATTCCCGGCTCCCAAACTGTGTTGCTTTAAGCGGGTTTTACTGTATCACCGAATCTCATCGGAAATTCTGGGACTGTACTTGAAAACGCTCAAATTGTAAATTGCTTGAGTTTTATTTCATAACAAGTAGCTGATAAATTTTATAATATCGATGCATGGTAGAAACATTTTCCTAAGAAATGAATTTCTTGAGTCCAGTAAATATTCTAATGTCAAGAGTCGGGGCTGTTTGAATTTTCACGTGTGCCGTTAGGATTTTGAAAAAACAGCTTTGCATTCAGGTTTTTTTTTTCTAAATTTGAAATTAGCATAATTTATCAATAATGAAATCGAAAATCGAGGAGTCAGAGGAGGCTTAAGTATAGAACGTTAGGAAGTGAAAGTGAAAAAAGAAAATTATAGAAGAGGTAAAAAATAGATTTGTGGAGAAGGAGCAGGATGGTGGCACTGTGATTGAGAAAAGGAGAGTCAAAGGGCCGGATGATGAGAAATGGAGCATTTTCGTTTTCCTGAATTTGTGGTTTAAATAACTGCGATGAGAGAAAATGGGGAAATTGAAAAGTAAAATCTGGTGGGGAAAGGAGAAGAAAGTGTCTTTATTGATTTCAATTATTTTTTTCTCTCTACTTTTTTTACTTTTTCAGGTTGATAAAATTGTGTCGGACCTATCGGTCTTTGTTGACTCCTCGGATCTTAATTCACTCCGTGAGCTGTGGAGCTATCTTGAAGGAAAGTTCTTCTCTCGACTCCCACCTTCATACAACTCGGGTTAGTAAAGTGAAAATAATCATAACAATATATTTCATCAAAGCAATAAGCTCTGCACGTAGTTTCCTCCACTTTTTTTTTTCCTCTGTAAAAAAGGAGCCTACTGAGCGGGAGGCAGAAAAAAAATTATCATGCAAAACGTAGGAAGTTCTAAGCCAAAGGATCTCCTGCACGGAATTACCCTCAGAAAAAAAAATAGTTTAACTTAGAGGAGTTGTTCCTCATGAGAGGATTGTGCGGGGCTCTTTAGAGCTTTCTTTTCTCATATTCTTTCCTGACTTTCTCTTCCTCCGGGAAGGAAAGTTGACGAGGCTGACTGCTCCGAAGGGAAAACTCAGGGACTCTGTTAACATGGTTCTCTCTCACTTATCACTGACAAAACCACTACCACAGCTAGCTACCACTGACTTTTCTTCTTCTTCCTGACTAGCTTCACCAATTTACTCATCGGCTCTTCCTCACTTTCACCAGCTCCATTTTTTTTTCCTTTTTTTTTGAAAACGAAGTCATGGAGATGGTATCTTGATCTAATGAACTCTCACGAGGTTATGCCTTTATTTCTACCCTTGTTTTAGATTTTTGAGTCCCGCGTTCAGAAATCCCTTGAACTTTCCCCCAAGTCAAATTTCATAGTCCCGGAACCAGAGTCTGTGGACGAATTTGTCAAATCCTCTATCCTCCATCTCATCTATTTTTGAACAACTGGCTATTCATAAGCCCGTACTAAGGTTAAGGCCCGAGTCATCAACTTTCTCCGGGGAAAAACTTGATGACGTCCGGAATGATGAAATCCTTTCAAAAATTTACATCTCAATCACTCGTTGAAGATATAAAAAGTGAAAGAAGAGGAAGAAAAAAAATGAGAGAGATTTTAATGGTGGGACCCTGGTGATCGAGGACGTCGTGGAGAGAGATATTGAATTCTTCTCTTCTTTTATATTTGGGCTCTGAGGAAGATAAAAAGCAGTAAATCTTAGGACGTTAAAAAAAGAGAAGAGGGAGGTAAAAGTCTTTCTCCACTTTACTATATTTTTTACTTCTGTTCAGCAAATTTTTACTTCCAAAATGGTAGAAGTTAAATCCAAAATCAGCAAATCCGAGTCAAAGAAATCCAACTGACCTAATTTGGAACTTGTAGAGGGAAATAAGGTGGGGAAGTATAGGAAGAGGTCAGGGTCATCCCTCACCTGTTGCGTATTTTTTAGATGATTGGATTGGTATATTAGTAATTCTTGGTAGCGAATGCCTCCGAAATTTATGGCTGGCCTTTTCTTACCATTTTTTAACTTCATTTTTTTTTAAAACTGTACCACTAAACATTGGAATTTTGCTTTTCAGTGGTAAAGAAGTACGAGTTTGGACTTTACAAATTTTACCTGGTAGAGGCCTTGCGTGCTAATCGAAAGGAAAAAATTGGTGAATTTTTTGAGAAGCTACATCTGGAGTTAAATCCTTTTCCTGAGTGGAAGGAATGGTTCCGTAAGTTTTATTTTTATATTTATTTATCTGACCTCCAAAATCGCAAGCTTTCCTTACTTTCACTTACGACATGACATTTGCATTCTCTTCTAAAAGCTTTCCCTCACCTTCCTATGGGGCTATTTTAGGTTGAAGTGGATGAGTTTTAGTTGCGTAAAAGCTTTCGATTTTCCTTCTTTCAGATATTAGAGTGGAATTATATGGGTAGAAAAATCCTGTACTTAAGATATGATTCCGGGCTCATGAAAATGGTACCATGAAAATACGGATTAATCTTATGCATTACCATACTTTCCAGCTAGAAATATAATCTTTGGTTTTGAGAGGCGGTGTGTATATTTGAGCTTGGTATTAAGGATTTACTTTTGAAGGTTTTTCTAATACAAAATATATTTTCACATCGTAAAGGTTTATAATACTGGTTTTAAAGTTCTTTTAATTACACAATGACTCCTCTCATCCTTTATTGAAATAATCATTCCCATCATTAATGATTAGTAATGAGTCCTAGGAGAATAAACAGTGCGAACACTGCGTACGTAATAGCGCGAGCGGACATTCTGTAATTTTTATAAGTTTTGGACATTTTCTGTAATTTTTATGAATTTTTAACGTTTTCTGTAATTTTTATGTATTTCTGACATTTTCTGTAATTTTTATTTATTTCTGACGTTTTCTGTAATTTTTATGTATTTCTGA